>ML793288.1:225235-236421 GCA_009831015.1 Picea engelmannii | reverse complement strand
ACTCTCCTAGTCTCTACTCCCCTTATCTGTCTCCCTATCCCTCACTCTCCTTTTCTTACCGTATCCCCCTCTCACACTCTCTTTTTTCCTATCTCTACAACCCCCTCCTTACATTGCAAGGAAAGAAATGGCCTTGACCTAGACATGTGAATACCTAGACCTAAACCTAGACATATAAAGATTTATATATGGAAATATCTAGGGAATGACCTAGAAGTATACGATGACCATGAAATATACCTAGGCCATGACCTAGATCACGAGATAAAGCTAGATATATATTTAGGTGATGACCTAGATATTGACGTAGATTATGAACTAGACCATGACATAGAGCGAGATCTAGGTTTAAACGATGACTTATAACTTGATGTAGACCATGACATAGACCCCCCTAGCTCCATCTAATCCTATGAATAACCTATACTCAACCCTTAACCCCCTCTAAACTCGATCCTTGAGGGAACTATGAATATTCCTTTTGTACAACCATTGCACCCACATCACCCACATCTCAGTGCTCTAATCATTATTCTATCCTTGAAAACACTTTCAATCCTAACCCCTTAGGCCTTACATGTCCCCATACCTCTATACATATTTATTCATAAATATGATTGGTCAATAATAATTTCTCTATCCATTGCATTAAGAGTACGCACACACTTTTGTGACTTGATTAAGATATAGTTGTTGGTTGTTTATGTTCAAGTGGAATGCACGCACGTTCCTGCTGGAAATTTTTTGGTGCCAAGCACACTCCATCACCTCATCTATTTGAAGGCCGACAAACAATATGCGACATCTTCAGACAAAATTAGTGTGCACAGACATATTTTTATTATTTCAGTGTTCTTTTTTTATTCATATAAAGGTTTTTTCTATTTCCAGACCATTGTAGGAAAATTTGGAAGATTTTGTCAAGTGAAATTGGAATTGTTGTTTGTATATTCTTGTGTCTTCTTGGAATTGGAAGATAAATTTTACCAAGTGAAATTGGAATTGTTGTTTGTATATTCTTATGTCTTCTTGGAATTGGAATACAAATTTTCCAAGTGAAATTGGAATTGGAATTATTATATGTATCTTCTTTTGTAATACAAAAAAAAAAATCTCTACTTGGTTGTGGTGATGATTGCAGCATCGTGAGACATCCTCCAAGATACATTCTCCTCTGTGACTGAGTTGAGTCGACCTGTGAGAGATCCTAGTGTTGGGCATGCCCATATGATGGGGTCCATCGTTCTCCTTTGTGTGATATTTGAGTCATCCCTCAGTGGTTGGGTGTGCCCATGTGATGGGTTTATCATTCTCCTCTGTGTGGGAGTTGAGTCAATGTGGTCTCCTACCTTTGTACTCCTATGGACTCAGTTGATTCAGGCCTGACATAGTACTCGAGATGATTCTCTTGTGGACTCAGTTGAGATAGATATATGTTGAGTATGACATCCCTGTGGTTGAGCATAGGTGGATGTGTCCCTAGTGGCTGAGCACTCGTGGACATGTGAGATCCTTGCTATATTGTCTAAGAGTAATATTCATTTGTAACCCTAATTTGTGATGTAAATAGTACAAGTCGTCCCCACCATGTGAAAGACAATTAACATTGTGTAATTATTAATTATATTATCGAGTTGTACAGGTTGGCCCTATTGTGCCAATAGAAACACCTTCTTTTTTCCAGTTATTGTATAAATAAAGGTGAATCCCCATTGAGGATTACACACTCACTTGTCATGTCATGATTTTAGAAGTTGTGGTCTCAAATTATGAGGACTACAATTTTACCTTCTCTAGGAGTTAGTTTTCTCAGAAATAGCAACACCCTTTTGTGTCCTAGGTCTGGTGGTGGATGGTGGATCTTATCTTTGCAGTATAGAAAAAAATTGTTGGGTTTTTCTTTTGGTTGAGAAGGGTTTTCCCAAGATACTTATTTTGTTCTTTTGGGCATGGTTATTCTTCTTGTGATCTTGGTTTACTATATTTGTAGCTAATTATTGCTAGAGTGTTTATGGTTCAAGTACTACTAATCAAAAAATGAAATAATCCTCATGCTTGAGCCTAGAATAGTGAAAATTCAACATGGTATCAAAGGAGGAAGATGACCTTTGCACAGTAATGAAGGAATACCATGGGATATTGAGTTCCTAAGGATCCCACTGCCAATATAAGGGAAGGACCATACCCTCCCTTTGAAATTTATGTGGTTAAATTCAGGGTTGGGCACAAATATTTAGATCTGGTCGAGCCTTGTTTTAAGGTATTCTGGGAAGAACATAAAGTAATCCAACTACTCTTTAGTGGCTTGGCCTACAAGGAAATAATATCCACAGCTAGAAGGTGCCTAGGAACAACCTTAACAACAGATCTAACAACCCTCTTAAACTGCAGACCAAATTCAAGTTGAAGACCGTTTGTTTTTTAAGGTGATCTGAGGAAACCACATGAGCACTTGGGAAAATTTAAGGATGGTTAAAGGTTTGTATTGGCATGGATTTTAGGTGCATACTCAAGTGGATATTGAATTCTTTCTACAAATCTTCTACAAGAGTATTTTGGGCATGGATTTAAGGACTAATATAAGGTGAATTTAAGGATTGTCCTGAGGTATTACAGGCATGTTCTTGGGAACAATTCTTGAGGTATATAAGCAAGTTTCCAAGTCATTTCTAGGCATAAGCTTGAGATATGTTTCAGAGGTGTTTCAGGAGGAAAATCCAAGAAAGTTTTAGATCTGGTTAAGAGCATTTTAGAGGATTCTCAGCACAAGCCTAAGGTCTGTTTGGCGTGAGTTTGGGAAAATATTTAGCGCAAATAAAATGAACTGTAAACCTAAGTTTCTAACCCCTTCTTAGTGCTATTATGGGTGTGTTTTTCTAAGGAAGTAAGGCAATATTGAATCCTGGTATAATATATGTTTTTCAACATTGATCAAAGTCTATTTTTAGACCATAATTTTGGAGTGAATATCAGGGTTGATATAGAGTTACTGCAGCATGTTCTGGGCCTATTATTTTGTGTAGTTTCAGAGTAATCTTAGGCAAGGTATATGCATTTTTGGCATCCATGTTAACCATGTTATAGGTATCCCATTGAGGGCACAAATCCGAGTAGGTTAAGAGAAAATTTTGAAGCAGACCTAAGGTTGTTCTGAGGCAGTGAAATTCTAAGGCAAGTTAGGCCTATCTTGAGACCTTTTCTGAGGCATAAAAAAAGTACGTTCTATGGTAGAATTTAGTGGTTCAGAGAGCCAAGTCTCTTGTTAACAATAGTGACTACAAAACCAAGACTTGAGAATAGTAGTAGCTATAGTATTGGACAATTTTGAGTGTAGTTCAAGCAGGTTCGAAGTTCCCATCTGAGAGATGATCTGTAGTAGAGGCTGAGAGATATCCGAGACATATATACAAAAGATACTAATGTGAAAGTGAAGAAAAATTAGCCACCTCAAAATAAGTCAAGGAATGTAGGAAAGAATGAAAAAGAGCTCTTCTCTATCTCATCTTTCTCAGAAGGACCAAAATCAAGATTGAGCATGATTGCAGACTAAGGTAAGTCTTGTACCACTTATCTTATTTTATTTATACATTACTCTGTAGTAGTTTTCTTTTGATAATAAATAGTATTATCCTTGGTGTGGGATCCCTCATGACTTGGACCATTATCCATGGTGCGGTAGTCCAAATTTTTTGTTTGGTTGGTCATTATCCTTTGGGAGGCCATATTGGTTATTATTCTACTACAGGATACCATTTTGGTTTTTATCCTTTTGGGAGGCCATCTTGGTTATTATCCTAATACAAAAGTCCGTGTTGGTTGTTATGCCTATGGGAGGTCGTCTTTCTTATTTCAATATTTAATGGCTATTATCTCTGGTACGGGAGCCCATTTGTGTTGGTTGGTTATTATCATAGTATGGGAGGCCATCATAGTACTGTAGAGACAATAGAGGACCTGAGAAGACATGATATGCCTCCAAGAGAGAAAAAAATGAAAAGGAAGATGTTCATCCTTCCAACTTCATAGGGAGTCAAACTATTTGAGAAGAAGGAAGAGACAATACCTTCTCCCCTTTAGTAGTTCAGAGGGAGACTATTATTGATCTAGTTGATATTGTAGCTCCAGCTGATGATTTGAGAGACATTGGCAATAGGCTGAGAGAATCCTACATTGGCTCGACAGACTCTCCTAAAGGCAAAGGGACATGCATCTCATGGAAGTGTGGAGAAGTACAAATCGATATTTGTGGCTAGAAGATTATCTCATGTGGAGGGAATAGATTATGAGAAGACGTTTTCTCATGTTTCCCATATACACTTCCATATGTACTATTATTACCCTAGATGCATCCATGTGTTTGATACTGCACTAGATGGATGTAAAGACAAATTTTCCCAATGGTGAGATTAAGAAAGATGTTTACATCGAGCAACCAAATGAATTCAAAGATGAAGGAACTGGGTATGATGCATGACTTCTTGGGACAAGAAGTATGGCAGAGGACTGATGAGATTTTTCTGAGTCAAGGAAAATATGCAGTGGAGATATTGAATAAGTTCGGTATGAAAAACTACAAATACATGACTACACTGATGGTGATGTATTTGAAGAAAATGAATGAGGATTCTACTAATTCAGGTGATATTGATCCACATTTATACTGATAGTTGATTAGATAATTGATGTATCTAGTTAACACCAGACCTAATATATTCTATGAAGTGAATGTACTTTGTCAGGTTATGAGTCAACCAAGACAGAACCACTGGATAGTAGTGAATCATGTATTGAGATATATACAAGGCATAGTTGGATATGGCCTAAGATATGCCTCTAATGTAGACATGATATTGAAGGGATATGCCGATGTAGATTGGGCAGGGAGCACAGTGGACTAGACGAGCACATTCGTTTTTTGTTTTACATTGGTGTCCACCATGGTTTCATGGTGCATCAGGAAAGAAATATCTGTGGCATTGAATACAACATAAGGAAAGTATATAAAGTTGATTGTGGCAGTCTGCAAAGAAGTGTGGCTTCACAAGATCCTTAAAAATTTATTTGATCGTGAGATGGATTCTACCATTATTCATTTTGATAACCATAGTTGTGTGAATCTCTCTGAGAATCATGTGTTTCATGATAAATATAAACACATTTAGATGAGATATCATTATATAAGAGAAATGGTGCATAAGAAAGCATTACATGTGCAGTAACTTCCTCCACATGAGAAGATTGCATATATATTCACCAAACCGCTTGCCAGGATGAATTTTGAGTACTTCCGTGAGAGACTTGGCCTGATGGAGAATGCCTTCCTAGCTGAGAGGGAGTTTTGATGATTACAGCATCATGAGACATCCTCAGGGATACATTATCCTCTGTGAATGAGTTGATTCAACCTATGAGAGAGTCCATTGTTGGTCATTCCCATGTCATGGGGTGTATCATTCTCCTTTGTGTGAGGGTTGAGTCATCCCCCAGTGGTTGGGTGTTCCCATGTGATGGGTGTATCATTCTCCTCTGTGTGAGAGTTGAGTCGATGTGGTCCATGCCTTTGTATTCATGTGGACTCAGTTGAGTTAGGCTTGAGATGGTACTCCAGGTCATTCTCTTGTGGACTCAGTTGAGATAGAGAGATGTTGAGTATGATGTACCTACGGCTAAGCATAGGTGGATGTGCCCCTAGTGGTTGAGAACTAGTGAACTTGTGAGATCCTTGCTATGTAAAGGGTACAAGTCAGCCTGACCATGTGAAATATAATTAATATTGTGTAATTATTAATTATATTATTAAGTTGTACTCGTCGGCCCTATTGTTCCAATAGACACACCTTTTGTTGTGTCAGTTATTGTATAAATAAAGATGAATCCCAATTGAGGATTACACACTCACATGTCATCTGATGATTTCATAAGTTTTGGTTTGAAATTATGAGGACTGGAATTTTCACTTCTCTAGGAGTTATTTTTCTCAGTCATAGAAGCACCCTTTTGTGTACTAGGTTTGGTGGTGCATGGTGGATCTTCTCTTGGAAGTATAGCAAAGGATTGTTGGGTTTTTCCCTTGGTTGAGAAGGGTTTTCCCATGATACTTCTTGTCTTCTTTTGTGCATGGTTATTCTTGTTTGGATATTGGTTTACTGCAACTGTAGCTAATATATTGTTACAGTGTTCATGGTTCAAGTAATGCTAAACATAAAATGAAATAAACATCATGCTTGAGCCTAGAATAGTGAAAATTCAACAGGTTGTGCCTTATTAAATAATACAAAGACAAATATATGGTGGGTGTTTGGAAGCTTGTTTTTATCTTTAAACATGGGGAATTGATGGGTTCAAGAATAAAATTCTTCGAGAAAAAATAAATCGATCGAAAAGGTAGACAAAGAAAGAGAAAAATAAAAGTACGTATGTCAAAGAATAGGATTTCAGAAGAGGGAAATCCAATTTCTAGTGGAATAAATGTCGTTATTGTTTCTCCTCCATCATCAAAATAAAATCACAAGAGTTAATTAAAGAGAAATCCATCGAGTATCTTCATCGAGAAAACTTCTTGTGGATGACCAAAATATGGAGGATTTGCTTGGAGCTAATTGTACAATGGATGAAATTAGAGAAGCAACCAATGTACAACATTGTGGTGAAGAAGTTCCTATGGTGAAATCTCTTGTTAGACAGTCAAATGTTCCAAAAACTAGTCAATCCCATTTCCGCTATCCTCTCATAGTTTATCTTCCAGTGATTTAAGGGGAAATAACTACAACATTTTTAACTCCACAACAAGGAGGTTAAGAGTTCCATAATAGGGGTTCATTATCCCTACCTAGATTGAGCACTATGCGGCGAAGAACTCCTAAATGAATTTAGGTTGATGAAAGTGGTAGAGAATCACTTGAATGTAAGTTACCTAATTGTACTATTTTTTATCAATCTTATAAAATCATTAAAGAATATTTTGAACCAAAATCCGATCTTGCTAAATGTCAATTATTTTTAGCTTTGTTAAAATCTAGAATTTTGACTACTGTTAGGAGACTTTTAGGCATTAAAAAAGTCAAAAGTGTAGAAACAAGTCATCATATTGTTAGAAACCTTGTATATTATTTTCCAAGAATTTGTAAGAAATATTGTTCTAAATATTTCAATGAAGCCCAACATGTCTTATCATAATCAATTGTTAGCAAGATCATGAGAAAACATATTTTTCTACAACAAACCTCTCAGCTCTTGAAATGCAATGTCAAAACCCTTAGAAGGTATTCTCATATATGAGATAGCCTCGAAAAAGGCATCCCAACAGATTTGTGGGCCTTCACTCGTAGGCTACCTCACTCTAACATGAAGTTAACTGGAGTGGTTAAGGGACTAGTTCAAGATTTCTGGCATGAGAACACTAAGCCTTCTTCCAGCCAAAAATATGTACTAAAATTAAGAAGAGGATATAGGGACCATGAACCGCATATTAAACACTTTTTTTTGTGTCTAAAGATGTCCTAGAAACAACATTAGTTTAACATTAATTTATCAACCCGGAGATTCGTCTTTTATCTCAAGAATATCAACAAAGTCTATGCAGGTAGCCTAAAATCGTGTAGCTAAACCAAATCTAAGTTCATCAACAATCAAGTTCCTCAAACGTTCACCAGAGATTCTAAGAACTAATTGAATTGAAATATGATTAATAAGATTCTATAAAGTGGAAAGGAACTAATCAATCTATTGAATTCTCTTAACTAAAAAGAAGTAATTGAATCTAAGTAAGGACTTGCAGAATTAACTATTAATTATGAATTCTGATTAATGGAGAGGAAATAACAAATTACTCTATCTACAGAAAGAAACAACAATTGTAATCTAGTCGAAAGGGACAACTAATGTAACTTTTACCGAAAGGAACAACTATTGTAACTTTAACCGAAAGGAACAACAATCGTAAATCTAAGGAAAAGAAACAACGTGGATGAAAATGTGAGGAACTATCAAGAAACAACTTCAGAAATGGAAATCCTAACAACAGTCATTAATACTTGAAGGAAGTGTCTATCTTCTATACGCAAAAAATCATAAAATCATTAACACACTTATGCATTTATCCTTGGCTATTGTAAAAGAGATCTGAATCACAAAATAGAAATCAAACTTCGAACTAATACAATTACAGAATGAGGTAGTATCTCCTTCAGACTGGGCCCTCGGTCTTCAGAAGTACTGCTACGAGAAACTCAGAACACAGAAATGGTAGAAACACTCAAAACTTTCATTGGTTCCAAAATTGGTGAAACATTTACAAAAACTGCTTGCACAGAGCAATTCTAAATCTAAATACTTAAATGCATTTTTTTCTTGTTTTTTATGGATCTATTATCCTCTTATATATTACAATAGTCTAGGTAAATCAAGCTATCCTAAGGATCGAAAGACCCTTAGGAATGATTTACTATTATAAAGTTACAATATAGAAAATGCATTATCTTCAAAATTGCTTTGCGCCTAAAAAGTCTTCAACCTCCAATAGCTTGCGCATAGCCAAAATCTCTTTGGTTATCTTTGACAATTATTTATCCAATTTTGCAACAAAATCAAACCATTCCAATTGTAAATTAGAATCTATTTAATAAAACTTCAATAACAGCCCTAAGATTCATATTAATTGAGACGAACAAAGTTCGCTCACACAAGAATTATCCAAAATACTTGGAATATAACAAAGTAATCCATATAGGACTGTAAATAATATATGAATAGATAAGATATGATAAGATAGATGATTACAATTGAGAATGAGGGCCTGCTTATATACCCACGCATGGGTTCCCTTTACCAATAGTCATGTCCTTTGAGACATGACCTTTCATTATTAATAATTATTATTTATTAATTATTATGTTATGAATATCTATAGTATATGTATATTTATGTTCATAACATTGCCTTCCCCTTAAAAATGCTTTGTCCTCAAAGCATACTTTATGGAAGACTTATCTCTTGCGCTAGCATGTAACTATTGTCGCATGATTCTTTATTATCGAGTTAGTAATCGTTGAGGTCCTGAGACAATAGGATATTTTAAGTGTTGAGCAGAACTGTCGCATTGTAAAGGAGTCTGCCCATCCTAATTCGATTTTTTGCATGGGAAGTTTATAGGGTTCCTGGAAAGAACTTGATGTATTTCGATTCTCATGATAACTTCTATTTTGAGCATCACTTGTAGCGGAAGTAATATTCTTCGACATATTGGTCATTTGTTTCTGTTGATACAAGGATTGACTAAAGTATCGATTTTTGTGATTAGGATGTTGATAAGGCATCCTTGCAACTTGATCATTACTTCGTATACTTGTAGCTTTTTGTTTATTAAATTTTGGAATTGAGTCTTCTTGATATTTCTGACTTGTTTGTACCTCGACATTTGAAAACATCTTCACAGTAGCTGGATTTGCCTCCTTTTGAGTTGTAAGTTTGATTGGGTTTGTCATCGATTCCTTATCGACTAATGATGTTTCATGATCTAGCTTTTCTTGTAAAGACTTCTTATCATGCTTAAGCCTTTTGATTTGCATTAGTAAATCTTGATTATGTCGTTTTAATCATAAAAGTTCTTCTTTATCTTCTGACTTGTCGTCTTTATTTTTTGATTCTAGATTCTCCCTTCTTTCATCCTTTAAGATTTTAATTTTTTCTAGTAACTTTTGATTAAGGTTCCTTAGGCAGGAGCTTTCTTCCTCCCTTTTGGTTAACTTTTCTTTGAGACCTTGATTTTCTTGTTCGAACTTTTGAAAACACCACTTCTTCTCCTTGGACTTCATGATTTTTGCAAGTAGTTTCTGATTATGATTTCTTAGGCGAGAAATCTCTTCGTCTTTTTCAATGATGATTTTGTCACATTCTTCTTGTTGATCTTGCAACTTCTGTATTGACTTCTGGTTATCTGGAATGATCACTTCTGATATGTCCTTCAGGTCTTCTAATGATGGAGCTTCTGAAATTGACTTTATTGTAGCGTCCTGTAATGTGAATTTCGTCTTCTTATAAGAAGATGTTAAAAACTTTCTTCTTGTGTTAAAAATAAAAGTACCCAATGTATCTACCCAAGTTGACCCTAGAATTATATCAACACTGCCTTGATACATTGATACCACATTGAATTGACCTATGAATTTGTACTCATCCATAGATAGTTGTAGGTTCTTAATTTCATATTTCCCATTGAAAAGACACGTGTCATTTTCAATTATATTTGGTTCTAAAACCATTAATTGGTTTGCGAGGTCAACGCTAATGTGATTTTTCTTAGCGATCGGGAAAATAACGATGTTGATATTCTTTCCTTGAATAATCCCATTAACTTTTAATAAGGGATCCGCATATTTTTTATAGGTTTGAGAGAATCTTCCTCCTTCCATTTTGGAATTGTCCTTTTTATAAATTGAATTGGACTTGATAGATATTTTCCTCTAATTTCCCTTGTACTTTTAAATATTATCTAATACCTTTTTTTTTTTATTAAATAACTTTTATAAATCATAGGGAAATTTTAATGAACTTGGGAAATGACCTATCTATATATAATAATCTCTTTTCTCAACTTTAGTTAAGAATAATTTTTGGATGGGCCTCTTTGTACTTTAATTGAGACTTAAAAGCCCTTTTTATACTTCTTGGACGATTTCTTAATAACTCTTTTTATATAATTTTTTATTTTTTTTTATTGCAAATGAAATGAACCTTGTCTTTATTTTCCTTTTTCATATATAAAATTTTATATGCAACCTTTATCGATTAACTTGGGCACTTAAATTTTTAATTAATTTTTAAATCCTTAATAATTAAATTGAGGGTAACGACTTTCAAATGGAGATTGATTAGAATTGATGCTCTTTACCCACTTAAATTATGAATTGATTAGCATGCACCGATTTGATTATGAGATGCAAGTCAACAATCGTGATGGTACGGACAGAAGGGTGCAACCAATAAAAAAAAAATTAATTCATGAACAGTTCGGATGGATACACCAGTTAAATTTTTAATCAGCGAACTATATGGATGGGAAGCGATGATTAGATGTGGTACAATTGTTGTTGTGATGAGTACAACGATGTGAGTGGTCGGGGGGGAGTATGACAGAGTGTGAGGGTTCGGGGGAGGTTATGGGAGGGGCTGCAGGATGAGGAAGAGGG
>ML793288.1:173808-213108 GCA_009831015.1 Picea engelmannii | reverse complement strand
ATATATATAAATTATTATTATTATTATTTTAAGGGAGGCTCATCTACTCCTTAAGAGTAAGGGATGGTATAAGGAAGTGTAAAAGATGCCAAGTAAAAGTGTGCTGAAGAATCCTTATAATATAAAGGCAGAATATCATTCAGGTATATTTGTATATATAAGGGAAAGAAATAACTTATGGTGGCGATCAATTATGAACGAGGTTTAAGATATTTCAGAGAGATTATTCCATGATTTTTTTTTTTTGATAAGGTGTGAGGACCATCCACAAAATAATGACAGATCATTGTAATGATGATTAGAAACAGTGATGGTAAAAATTATTTGATGAAAGTCGCACTTATAGAGAAATGGCTAGCATTTGAATAGTAAAGAAGGGAATGACAATCGTGCGAAAAGGAACAACAATTGTTCCATTCGAAAGGAGCAGCAGGCGCATGAAAGAGAACAATAGTTGTTCCATTCAAAAAAAGAACAGCAGGCGCGCGAAAAAAGGAACAACAGTTGCGCGAAAAGGAACAACAGTTGTTCCGTTCGAAAGGAGCAACAGGCACGCGAAAGGGAACAATAGTTGTTCTGTTCAAAAAGGAACAATAGGCCCATGAAAAGGAACAACAATTGTGTGAAAAGGAACAAAAGTTGCTCCGTTCGAAAGGAGCAGCAGGCACGCAAAAGGGAACAATAGTTGTTTTGTTCAAAAAGGAACAACAGGCGTGCGAAAAAGGAACAACAGTTACACGAAAAGGAACAAAAGTTGCGCGAAAAGGAACAACAGTTGTTCTGTTCGAAAGGAGTAGCAAGCACGTAAAAGGGAACAACAGTTGTTCCATTCAAAAAGGAACAACAGGTGTGCGAGAAAGGAAAAGAATCCTCATGAACATGTAAAAGACAGAGTCCATGTGATAAAACAAAACGAGAGTATGGAACATAAGAAGGTGTTAATTGTAGTTATCTGTCCTGATTCTTGTTTCCTAGATGACCTTTTATTAAACAAAGAAAAAATAACCACTCAGTTGGAAAACTATGTATAGTATGTACAATATAAACAAAATACATCATTTATGGAATTGGGGTGGCTGGGTTACCTTCCCAGCCAGCCAAAATCTGCACCATAGGGTCTTTACTTACTTCTTGATAGAAAAAATCTTTTAAAGGTGGGTGGTGATAAAGTCACAGCCGGTGTCCATTGACCAGAAAGGGTGATCCAGACCCATCGATGGTGCTCAAAGTAACCATTCCATTATCATGAAATCCGTTAATTTCATACGGCCCTAGCCATCGTGTCTATAATTTCCCAGGAAAGTCCTAAAATATGGAATCATAGAGGATCGCCCAGTTGCCTTTCTTGAATGATTTATTCTTGATATTCTTGTCATTCCAGGTTTCTCTCTATCGCTGGATAACAGTTGTGCACTCCACAGTAGACAAGCGTGCTTCATCCAATTCGTTGAGTTGTTGAAGGCGTCTTTTATGTGCTTTTGTAAGATTTAGTCCAATTTCCTGGGCCATTCTTAGGGTCTTGATCTCGAATTCTATTGGGAAGATGGGTTCTTTACCATAGACTATATGGTAAGGAGAGTATCTAGTGGTGTTATTCCAGGTTGTACGATAATCCCATAAGGCATTTGGGAGCTCAGTAGCCCAATTCTATCGGTTTGTTGACACAGTATTCGTCAGGATTTCCTCTAGGACCTTATTGGTGCTTTCTACTTTCCTGTTTTCCTGTGGGTGGTATGGAGAAGTAACGCTGTGCTTAATGCGATATATTTCTAGGGTGGCAGTGATTCTATGGCCTATAAATTGTGACCCTCCATCATTAATTATTTCTCTGGGTAGTCCATACCATACAAACAATTTGAAAAGGAATTTGATGACTACTTCTTATGTTGCATTTGGTAAAGCTTCTGCCTCTACCCATTTGGTCATGTAGTCCATTGCAACAAGAATATAGGCCTTTTGATTTGAATTTGGATTAAAGGGGCCGATGAAATCCCGCGCCCATATTTCAAATGGTTCTATGACTACTTGTGTTTTCAAGGGAATTTAATCAGCCTGACCTGGTTTCCCCATCCGCTGACATCTGTCGCATGTCTGAACATATTTCTTGGAATCTATGAATATTGAGGGCCAATAATATCCCATATGTAAGATTTTGTGTCCAGTCCTGCGATCTGCAAAATGCCCCCCACAGGGCTCATCATGTCCTTCTTTCAGTATGTCATAGATTTCGTCCTCTCATATGCATCACCGGATTTGGAGATCAAATCTTGTGTGGAAAAGATATCCACTGATCCAAGTGAATCATGTGCTACGTTGGATGATCAGTCATCTTTCCTTTGATGATAAATGTGTCGGTAATATTCTCTCTGCTAGATAATTTTCTACGTCAGCGTACCAAGGTGGTTTTGTGTCAACAACAAACAAATGCTCATATGGGAATTGGTCCTCAATTGTTAATGAGTTGTTTGTTTTTGGGATGTGGGACAGGAAGTCTGCGAAAATATTTTCTCTCCCGGGTTGATCTTTGATGGTGATATCAAATTCCTTCAATAATAATAACCATCGACTGACTCGTCTGTTAGTAATTGGTTTATTAGCTAGATATCTAAATGGTAGAATGATTAGTATACAGGATGAATGGATAGCCTGTTATATAATGACGAAATTTATTGATGGCATGTATAACAACTAAGAATTCTTTCTTTGTTACTATATAATTAAGTTCAGTTGGAGTTAGAATCTTGCTAATTAAATAAATGGCGTAGGGATTCTTTTCTTCTTCCTGTCCAAGAACAATGCCTATGGCAATGTCTGAGGCATCGATGGAAATTTGAAATGGTATTTTCCAATTAGGTCCTCTCAACACTGGCACTGTTGAGATCAATTTATTAAGTCCTGCAAAATCCACATCACATTTTTCATACCATTTAAATTCTACATTACCTATCAAATCATGTAAAGGCGCAGCGGTTTTTGAAAAATTTGGCATAAATATGCAATAGTATCCTGAAGCACCAAGGAAACTACATACCTCAGTTTGTGTGTGTGGAGTAGGTAGATTAAGAATTACCACAATTTTTGTTGGGTCTACTCTAATTCCATCTGCAGAAATGTAATGCCCTAATACCACACCTTCTTTCATCATGATGTGACATTTTTTGTAACTTAAACATAACCTGGTAGCGATGCACCGTTCCAATACCTTCTCCAGATTATTCAAGGCTTGATCGAAGTCGTCACCGTATGGGGTGAACTCATCCATGTAGACTTCAAGACCTTCACTAATCAAATCATTGAATATTCTGAGAATGGCCCTTTGGAATGTAGTTGGAGTGTTACAAAGTCCGAAGGACAATACTTTGTAGGAAAAGGTACCTGAGGGACATGTGAATGTCGTTTTATCCTGATCTTCTGGGGTAATATGGATCTGATTGTAGCCGCTAAAACCATCTAGGAAAGTGAATAATTTCTTGCCTGCCAAGGTATCGAGGACCTGATCGATGAAAGGTAATGGAAAATGGTCCTTTTGAGTATCTTTGTTTAGTTCCCTGTAATCAACACAGATTCGCCACTTCCTGTTTTTCTTTGGGATGATGACTAATGGGGAAAACCATCGACTTTCTGAGATAGGGTATATAAAATCTATGTCCAACAACTTTTTTAGCTCTTCTTTAACAATATCTCTAAGGTGGGGGTTCAGTTTTCTTTGCAGTTGTCGGATAGGCCGGGTGTCTTTCTCAATATAAATGTGGTGTGTGCAGAGTTGTGGATCAATACCTTTCATATCAGAGTACTCCCAGGCAAAATCTTGCTGGTATTTAGAGAGGGTTGGATTAGCTTTTGTTGTTGTTTCTCTTCTAGGTTGGCATTAATGTTTAGAGACTTCCCTAGTGCGATCTCAACTGATTTGTTGTTGTGAACAACAGTAGTCAGAATTTGTTGTTAGATTAAATATTTCAGTGGGTCTCCCTGTGCTTCACAGTCTAGAACAACTTGGAGCATCTGGTATGTTGGATTACTTACAATGGTTGGGTTGTTAATAACCCCACTGATTACATCATATTCTAGTTGATTCTTGTGATTGAGGGCTTCTTCCATCATGAGTGGGGCACATAGATCCTTCTCTGGATATCGTGGTGGTGGAAATTGTGGGTGTATGATCATTGGACTAGGTTTGGATGGAGGATATAATATGAGATTACTTTTAACCCCTCCTCTAGCAATTGTCATCGTACCCTATCGACAGCCTATGTGCGCATCAGTATCGCCAGCCATGGTATACCCAATATCAATGGATGCCCTTCAATTCCACTTCTTGGGTTGATGATGAGGAAATCTGTGAGATATTCCCAAGGATCAACTGAAATGGCTATATCATGTAGTGTGCCGAGTGGTTTGACCACTGATCGATTGGCCAATTGCAACATAATCAGGGTTGGGTCGAAAGAGTCAAGACCCAGGGGATTGCAGGTTTCCATAGTTAGAATATTGATGGCCGCCCCCAAATCAACTAGGGTATTTGGAAAGGAACAACCTTGAATCTGAACTGTTACTATGGGGTTCCATGGATCTGGATATTTGACTGGTGTTTTTCTACCCAAAATTAGATCAGATAAGGCTCCCACTACATGATCTGTTGATGATGAATTTTTTATTTTTCTGACAAGCTTCCTCCCACATAGCTCCTTGATTGTCTTTGCATAGATCAATATGTCTTGCAGGGCTTGCAGGAGTGGAATTTTGATGTATAAATTATTTAGTTCACCTACAATGTCGAATTCAAGATATACAGTGGGTTTTGCTA
Organism: Picea engelmannii; assembly: GCA_009831015.1. Lineage (NCBI taxonomy): Eukaryota > Viridiplantae > Streptophyta > Pinopsida > Pinales > Pinaceae > Picea > Picea engelmannii. The sequence continues at coordinate 208,304 of ML793288.1, read as the reverse complement.
TCATCAGTCTTTCGGGGAATGGAGGGAAGGGAATTGCATCCTTATCACAATCTTGTGATTCGACTGTGTTCCTCCCTTGCCTGATTTCTTCTATTATTACCACAGTCGAGGGTGTTATTGCTGGTTGTTTTTCATTCCCCTTTTCTTGGGGAATGTCATTTTGTTCGGGGGATATTATGCACCCCAATCTTAACCGAAGTTCATTGCACCCTACTGGATCGATTTCCCCTTATCCACTTTCCATAATATGGACGAGTTGAGCTGGTTTGTTATTGGGATTTGGGTGGGGTTGGGCAGGTAATTGAGGGCACAATTGTGATTGGGGCAATGGGAGTGGAGTTTGTAACGAGGGTTGGGTTTGAGAGGCCATCCCCATAGGTTGGTTATTCATCCCCTTGGGGCACTGCCAATTCTGGTTCCAATTTGGGTTTTGGGAAGTCGATTTAGGCCATTGTGGAGGGTAGGTATTATTCAATTTTTTCCAGGATGAGGTGGGGTAATGCAAATTGGGCCAATTGGAACTTGTAGTTGGTTGATTTTGTTAGTTGGGTTTTGTGGAGGGATAGTTTGGCCAGGTGGGAATTGTAGGTGGGTACTGCTGGGGCTACCAATTCTGATTAGTAAATGGCTGACCCTCCCATGTACTGCCAAAATTCTATTGTTGATTATACTGTCCAGGAAAGAAAGAGGAAGGGTCCTTAAATGTATTTTGAGGCCAGGACTACCACTGACGGTGTTAATCCATCAAATATAATGGTTTTGTTTCCTCTTCTACTTCCTTGAATACAACTTTCAATCTAGGGAGTGATGGGCATTGATCTATTTTGTGATCCTTGGCGCAAATAGTGCAAACCCGAACTATATCTAAGGGGCATTCCCTTGGACCATGTTTCTTTTTGCACCTGTGGAAAAATATAGCCAAGGTCTACTCTACCTCTACCTTTTTTGTTTGGCCTGCAATACATCCAGTTGTGTAGTCAGAGTGCTCAAAATATATGTTTTAAAGTTTTCTAGGAGATTACCAACTTCATCTCGCGTAACACCCCCGCTGGAGATATTGTGGTTTCTTGTGAGGGACGTTCTCATTCCTGACCTGGTCTGTGTACTTCCTCATGAGCACTTGATAAACAATAGAACAATATATTCATAAGTTTCTTGATAAATGTCACCTTTCCCCATTAAATTCAATGTTTCTACCCATTCATCTTTCATGCCTCTGATCAGAGTTGCTTTGAGTACTTCACCTGGTAATGTACCATAGGGTGATCTTTGCAAATTATACTGAAATATTTCGACATATTCTTCTAATGATTCATTTTCTTTTGCAGTCATTTGAAATATTTCATCTTTTAGGTCTCTGGTTCTGCAATAATCCTGATATTTTAACAAGAAGGTTTGTTTCATCTGGTGCCATGAATTGATGGTTCCACCTCCCAATCCCATGAACCAGCGTAGGGCTGCTCCCTTCAAGGTAGAGGGGAATAGTTTTAATTTTGGGGGTTAAGAGGTGTAATCATACCCTCTACATAGGACATCAAATTCAAATAGGAATGCATCCGAGTCTTTTGAAATCAATCCATGGAAGGTTGGCATGTTTTGTAAGGGGATTGCTTTCATGGGGGCATTGGCAATTGGATCAACTATTGGATACTCCAGCATGGAGTTCTGGGGTTGTTGTTGATTTGTTTGTGCCATTTGATTGAAAATGTGCCACAAATTATCAGGAGGTTCTTGATCCGGGTATTCTATTTGAAATTGTTGATTATTTGGTCCTTCAGGGAATTTGATTGCACTCCCTTTCTTTGGGATTTCAGATATACCTTCTTCTTTCACAGGAGATTCAGGGTCAGGTGCTCATGGTGGGTATGCCTTGGTGACCCTACTAGTTTCTCCTATTCCCTCCTCCGTATTATTAGAGCTTCCCTCTTCTAAGGGGTTGAGCAGTGGGAGATCTGTATTCTGAAAGCTCTGCTCAGTCCCTTTAGTTTTGCTATGAATCTCAGCATGGGTCGTATTTGGTGAAACTACTGCCTGAGGGATTTGGGTGGGTATTTTCCTAGGTCCAACCGAAGCTTGAGATTCACCCTTTTTGATGATTTCGTCTATGAAATTTCTTCTTCCAGGGATCACCGAACCATGGGTTTTGGTAATTTTTGGTGGGGGTTTTTGTTTTTCAAGATCCTTCTTTCTAGTCATACACACTTCACACAAAAACAAAAAGAAATTTCAACAAAAGAAAACACCTACGAAGCATCTTAATTGTCAACTGGAGGTAAGCGTCGGCATACACATTTTACTTATTACCTGCGTAGGTTCTTATCTTCTGTCTTCAATACCTGGTCCTCCAGAGACACGACCTATGCTACCTTTGAAATTCTCCCCGATAACGACGCCAAAATGTTGGTGTCTAAAGATGTCCTAAGAACAACCTTAGTTTAACATTAATTTATCAACCTGAAGATTCATCTTTTATCTCAAGAATATCAACAAAGTCTATGCAGGTAGCCTAAAATCGTGTAGCTAAACCAAATCTGAGTTCATCAACAATCAAGTTCTTTAAACGTTCACCAGAGATTCTAAGAACTAATGGAATTGAAAAATGATTACTAAGATGCTATAAAGTGGAAAGGAACTAATCAATCTATTGAATTCTCTTAACTAAAAAGAAGTAATTAAATCTAAGTAAGGACTTGTAGAATTAACTATTAATTGTGAATTATGATTACTAGAAAGGAAATAACAAATTACTCTATCTATAGAAAGAAAAAACAATTGTAATCTAGTGGAAAGGGACAACTAAAGATTAGTTATTGTAACTTTAATTGAAAGGAACAACAATCGTAAATCTAAGGAAAAGGAACAACGTGCATGAAAATGTGAGGAATTGTCAAGAAACAACTTCAGAAATGGAAATCCTAACAACAATCATTAATACTTGAGGGAAGTGCTTTTCTTCTATACGTAAACAATCACAAAATCATTAACACACTTATGCATTTATCCTTGGCTATTGTAAAAGAGATCTGAATCACAAAATAGAAATCAAACTTTGAAATAATACAATTACAGAATGAGGCAGTAGCTCCTTCAGACTGGGCCCTCGGTCTTCAGAAGTACTGCTACGAGAAACTCAAAAAACAGAGATGGTAGAAACGCTCAAAACTTTCATTGATTCCATAACTGGTGAAACATTTACAAAAATTGCTTGTGCATAGCAATTCTGAATCTAAATACTTAAATGTGTTTTTTTCTTGTTTTTTCTGGATCTATTATCCTCTTATATATTACAATAGTCTGGGTAAATCAAGTTATCCAGAGGATCGAAAGATCCTCAGGATTTATTTACTATTATAAAGTTACAATATAGGAAATGCATTATCTTCAAAACTGATTTGCGCCTAAAAAGTCTTCAACCTCCAATAGCTTGCGCATAGCCAAAATCTCTTTGGTTATCTTTGATAGTTATTTTACCAATTCTGCAACAAAATCAAACCATTCCAATTGTAAATTAGAATCTATTTAATAAAACTTCAATAACAACCCTAAGAGACATATTAATCATGTTGTTTCCTATTTATCCCTAATTATCTGAAGAATCAATCAAAATCATATCATGAACTGTGGGAAAAAGGAAGATATTTATACCTTTTTCGTAACCCAACAACTTTCTTGAAATTACACAAACACAATTGTTTGAGATATTGAGAGAAACACATAGTGCACTTAACTTGGGCCAAATATCTTTCCATAAATGAAAGCCTTGGTATGTTCGAGTAAACACAATTTGTAACACATGTTGTTGTAGATATCACATTGAGTAGGGTTATTATTATGACACACACACACATACCTATTTTATGTTTTTCATAACACCCTTTTGCAGGAATGCTCAATTATAATTCCTCCATCGTCATCTAGAGAATTTATTCACAACATCTTGTGTACAAGGCCAAAGGATTTTACATTTTATAAAAAAAAATTCTTAAATGGGACATTCCCTAGGTGCGTTTGAATGATATTACTGAGAAAGTGCATCCATGTAAGAGATGATTATGAATTGGGGAGGAAGGAGGTTTCCTTCCAAATCTTTAAATATGTGACATATGATATTGATGGAGGACAAGAAAGAAAAAAATATACAATTGGTTACATCCCAAGTATGAGTTTGTGACTTCTTAAAGGACTTCATATAAAATACACAACATTATGTTAAACATGTTATTGTGCCTTGATGGAAGGATGAAAATCCTATAATATGCAGAGATACATTTCCTATCGGTACTATGTTATCAATGGTTGATTTTGCTGAGAACTACACCCTTCGACCGCAAAATGAGATTCAAATCAAATATTATCGCTCAAAGTAGGTCAACATAATGGTACATAGCACATACATTCATGGATAGTATAGTAATGAACAAAATACATTTATATTGAAAACGTATCACTTCTACATAAGTGAAGATCGATACCATGACTTGGCCTACGTAAAAAATTGTTTTTAGTTGTTATAGAGTCACCTTAAGGAGAATAACATACAGATGGATAAACATTGGATTTGGTCATATGGTTGCGTAGGCTAGTTCAAAAATGCTCGTGTATTTTTCACAAAACAATAAAGGTACCACACATTTGGAACTATTTTGAGTCTGGGCACGGGAAAGGGGAGAATGATGGAGCAGGTTTTTTATAGGACAATCCCCATGCAGACAAGTGGATTTCCTCTTGGATGCTAGACCCCTAAATCCAAGATAGAAAGTTCTATTATGGACACTAAAATTCCTTTATCATAAAGCTAAACTATCAAAGAAGAAGAGGGAATAAATCTAAGTACCTTTTTACTAACGTTTGTCCTCACTCGCTCTAGGATGATCTTGATATCCAAGTTTAGTTGAAGGTCCTATGGTACAATGAGAAACAAAAACAATACTTCTTGATCTACTTTTATTACCCTTTTAATGAATCTATGAAAGAAACAAGTTCATATACACAAACTTTAAAGGAAATAGGACCAACATGAATTTATATTAATGAGAACAAAGTGTTGCTTACAACCATGTATGTGGTGCAACAACTTCACCAAGCTCCCTTTGTCCAGACCCTTTCACAAATAATCCACACACATGGAAGTATGATGTTTACGACACTTGTGACACTACAACATTTACAACACTTGTAATGATGACACTTGTGACACTATCGAAGTGAGTAATTTTGATGTGTAACAGATTTCCCCCCAAAGTGTAGAAGTTAGAAGATGCGAATTGATGCAGAGAACCTGATAGAATTTGCACAAAACCATCCAACAAATATTATGACTTGTTTCAAAACCAAGGCAGGCATACCTATGCTCAGGTGATAAATATTTCCAAGGTATGGTCGCCATAAAATACACTGTGGATCCATAATTATATTGATAAAAGGTATAGACACTGAAGATACAATGTGGATCTATACTCCTATGACCTGAACTAATCATAGCCATGAAGAATACACAGTGGATCTATGAGATGACAAGACAAAGCCATGACCAATACAAAGTGGATCTATGTAACAGTATATGTGTCATAGTTCAAAAGAAAACTCCTTGACAACCTGGGCAATGTATATATCAGAGTGATGACTCAACCCAGGGTCTTATTACTGATCCCTATGTAGTACGATTCTAAACATGTGAGTAGATTTATTGATGTCGAACATGGAATAAACCACTTGATTACTGATCAATGATGTAAACCATTAACAAGTGCGAGGGAAATAAGAATTGATGTCAAATATTCCCATGGTACTCTAGTACATTCCAAAAAATGTGAATGGAAAAGTTGAAGTCGAACATATGTGGAATAATCCAATCAGAGGTCAATGATGTAAATCCACTGTCGGATGTGAGGAGGCATGCACGTCCCAAGGTACTAACTAGTTTCTAAGTCTAGTTCCCAGATAATGTGTTGAGGTCGATAGGAATAGACTCGTTGCAAGAGGGCCTTGATGTATCCCCCATCGACGACATGAAACTGACACAAATATGTAAATTGGTAGATCAAATGAACATGGACCAGCACGGGTATTGAAATAAGATATTTGTGATGACTGACTCTCGAGGTAGATACTTCCCTTGAACACTGAGGCACAACATCAGAGACATGACATGGACCAAAAAATGATGATGTAATGGATACTGTGACTTTCGTCGTGTGACCCAAAGGAGTAAAGGAACTAAGAGGATTGGTTCAGTGCAATGGTTCAGTGGATTAGAATGTATGGAAAGACAAAGTGCCATGTTCAAGGGCAACTGTAAGAGTTACTGGTAATGTTCTCAAAAACTGCTTGGCTTGCTTCCTTCAATTTTTTCCCCATCCCAATAGACAAATGCCTCTTTTTAATTTAACTAGCTCAAGGAGGGTAACACATGATCGATATAACTCACCTTTAGTAAGTCCTTCTTCCTTTGTTTAACGAACTGGAAGAAGTAAGGGTTTCGTCCCGTATGGGCCCTTCAATGTATGATTTTTTAATGAGTCCAGAGAAGGTAAACTCGGTGATTTTTCATATTTAGAGAGTCTGAAAAGAACTTAAAGACGACTCTAGTGTGGTCCTTTTTCATAATCTTAGTCTCGCGAGGCCGAAAAAGAGATAAATTATCACTCAAATGACGCCTTTTTAAACCTTTTAACGAGTGGGAAAGGAAGCAAGATCACTCGACAATATTTTCATGTTTAGAGAGTCTGAAAAGAACTTAAAGGAGACTCCAAGGGGTTGCTTTTTAGTATAAAATTTACGATTCTGAAAAATTGATAAAATGCTACTCGGTTATAATATCATGTATTTACGATCACGAGAAGGAACAAAGACTACGCTCGGTATGTCCCCATCTTGAAAAGATAGTGGCTTAACTCCAGAATGATCACCAAAGGTTGGAGACATGCCCCCCAAGCTTCAATTCATTCATCGACTTTGAGGTTGTCACCAATTTTTGTACTAGATGGAAAAAAAGGATACAGGTGGATGAAATGAAGGTTCAAATACAAGACCTAACGAAAGAATCAACTGGACATCTACAAGATCTGGTGAAAGACTCGACCTGACAGGAGAGGTGACCGTTTCATTTTTTAACGAGCTTGACATAGGAAAAGAACTATGCTCAAGACCTCTGTTTCATTTTTTAATGAGCTTTCCACAAAGAATAAAAACTATTCTCAAGGCCTTTGTTTCATTTTTTAATGAGATTGCCACAAAGAAGAGAAAATATGCTTGTAGCTTGTGTTTCATTTTTTAATGAGCTTGCCACAAAGAAGTGAAAATATGCTCATGACCTCTGTTTCATTTTTTAATGAGCTTTCCATAGAGAGGGAAACTATGCTCGTAACATCGGTTTCATTTTTTAACGAGCTTTCCACAGAGAAGATAAACTATGCTCGGAGACTCTTCTTGCTCATGGATTCCAAGAGGATAACGCTTTGGAAGGAAACCATGTCAAGTGACAAAACCTAGTCATGGCTTCCAAGAGATCTTCACTGGATGGAAGAAGTGTTCTCTGGAAGGAACAGATGTTGAGGGTCTCGTCAGGTGTAAGGAGATCATGCTCCAATAGCCCAACCGAAGAGATCACCATGTCAACTACCAGATCTAATTCATCGAAAATTGAAGGCATGAGAGACAATGCCACATAATTGACCTATGGTAGGGGTGATACCGACTACATATAAGAACCATTTAGGGAGGTCATTGGGTTGATGGTCAAGTCAGGGCCAAAAAATGAAATTTGATCAATAGTCACCATTGTTCCATCATGTGGGAAAGATATCACATGGAAAAAAGTGGACACAATAGCTTTCATGGCATAGACATAATCTCTCCCAAGGAATAAATCAAAATCCAAGGGGTCCTAGACTACCATAACATCAATAAAGACAGTTTTCCCTCCCAAATATAATGGAAATTGAGGAAGGATCCCTAAAGGGTGACTGGTTCTTCTGTTAAAAGTGAAAAGAGTCTGGGTAATTGGAACAAGATAAGAATAACTCAAAGCTTTCCAAGCAATAGATGAAAAAATACTAACCGACAAAACTTCATCTATTAGTGCATGAGGAATGTCCCGACCACAAAATTTTACTGTAATCTTCAAAGGCATGTGAGAGGGAAGACGAGGTCCAATTAGCACACCCCAATCAAAAAGGATGGCCTCATTACTTGGAAGGGTTTTCACAGGAGAAGGAGGAATGCCCCTCGACACTGTAGATCATGCTTCAACGAGAAAAACATGGGCATAATTGGGTTTACTCTCTAGTGGGAGATTACGATCAATCGATGATGGGATCAAATCGACCACCTTGGCACTCTTCAAAGGAAGAGTGGGATTGACTGATGATGTAATCGGAGCAACCACTTTGGCACTGATCAGAGGAAGAGTGGGATGGATCGATGATGTAAATGGAGCAACCACTTTGGCACTCGTCAGAGGAGGAGTGGGATTGACCAATGAAGTCACAGAAGAAACCACTTTGGCACTCATCAGAGGAGGAGTGGGATCGATCGATGGTGGAATCAGATCAACCACTTTGACACTCTTCGGATGAAGGGTTGGACTGACCGAGGAAGGAACTTGATCAGTCACTTTGGGTTCACTCTGTAGATTAAGAGTGGGGTTGACCGATGATGGAACTCGATCAACCACTTTGGTTAGTGGTTCAATTGAGGATGAAACTATATTGACCACCGGATCAACCTGATTGAACGGTGATGGAACCATATTGACCATTCCATCAACTAAATATGGGTTGGGTTAAATCCTATGATAACCAGCTAGAAGTTGAATCTTTTCCAAAAGAGAAGAAGCCTCATCCATGCGAAGAAAAAGGTGAGAATAATGATCACCTTTGCATAACATACAAGGGAATTTGACAATTGTCTTCTTCTTACCAACCTTAACGTCACTAGTTGACAGGGTATCATAGGCATGACCATCAGGGGCCGATGATGTGGAGGACCACACTTCTAAGACCTTGGGAATACTAGGGAAATCCCTCAGAAAGTGGTCACCCTTACAAATACTGCAAGGGAATTTGGGTTTCATATTCTTCATTTTAATCTTGTTGACCTCATAAATACTCCCAGTACTATTAAGAGTAGCTGGTTGTTTGGATCCAACATTTGATGTAGTTGGAGGTTTGGTCACTTTCTGGTTCTTCTTCTTCTCTTTTTGTTTCTTCTTCTTCTTATCAACCTGACTACTCGCTTTAGAGATTTCACTGGGTGAGGAAGGAGAAATGGAAGGAGACCTGACAGACGAAGAAGGTGAAAGTTTGACATGAGGTTGATGTGTGGGCGATGTGCTTACATCTGAATAACCTACATTCAAGATGACCGAACTAGAAAACAACCATATCGGTAACCCAATTGTGAGACTTGGAAGGCTCAAAGTAGCGATGTAAGGAGGACCAATGTTTCCATAAGAAGGAAAAACAAAGGGTTCCCCTGCCAAATGGGTTCCTTCATTTGTCATCCCAGGAATTGACACCATAAAAATAAATATCCAGCCTAGATTTTGCTAGGGAGAAAAAACAACACACGCTAAAAATATAGTAATCAAACAAGAAAACAAAACCTTCTCACAATTAACACACTAGTTTGTGATTAAATCCAACATCACGGGAACAAGGTAAGAAGTGGATGAGATAGAGCGGCTGGAAATTTTATGCTGACAACCTGCTTAACGGACTTACATCTTGGTGCAAGCTCCCACACATAATTATGGCTATACCCTCCAAGGAGCCCGAGTGAGTCTAGCCAACGTCGATTTCAGGTACCATGAAGACTTTCCCCTCCACAGTCAGCTCATGTAAATACCCTAAAGAGATAGGACACTAAGGTTACCAACTACAATAGTGATGCCTGGGGAAACAGTCGACAGTCCGATCCACACGCAAGGGCAGGGTATCTAGCCTGAAATCAACTTGAAAGGATTCCACTCATCATTGTGGGTACACCTTCAATAGACCCCCAAAATACGTGCAATATCTACACCAAGAACAACAAAAAAGGGTGAGTAACTCTGTTAGTCTCAATGCGACCTCAGGTTTGACCCTTGTGTGAGAAGGGCTTCCCAGAAAAAAATGTAGCAATTGGATTTCACCACTCCCTAACACAAGATCCTATGTTTGTTTGCATCTTTGTAAAGTTATCTTTCACACCTATTCCAAATCCCTACAACTAATCTAATGTAGGTTTGCTACCATAAAATGTAAAAATGTCTAATCAATTTTAATTTAGCGCTTGATTTTTAAGGTTTTTGTTACTCAAAAGGAAAATGGCATGGACAATATGGTGTTTTGACCGACTTGAAAGTTATGTAAAGAGATGAATATGAAATCTTTTCATTTCGATGAAATATATTCTATGAGAAGGTTAAAACATTCATCATTACAAATGCACAATGTCCCAAAGAAAACCAAAAACACGCAATTTTGTTACTTCAAAAGCAAGCTAGTTTCATGACCCAAAAGTAAGAATGCATTCAAAACAATGAGAACTAAAAGAAAAAAAGTATAATCTTGTTCTAAAAATAACTCATTCAAGGATCCTAAAACCAACAAGCATCCAAGGAGTACAATAAAATGCAGAGAAGAATCCAAGAAACAATAGGGAGAAAGAGAAACCACTCAAAATTGTCTCGACAAAAACGCAGCTAGAAAAGGTAATTTTACATTTTTGAAAACGGTTTAAAGATCCAATAAATATAAAAAAGAGTGAAAATCATCAAAAATCATCAAGAACCAATCCTAACAACTTCACAAACCAACCATAGACTCTGGGTAAAGAGTACTACAAAATAGGCTGCAAAAACTGAGCAAAAGAAGACAATTTCACTCAAAAAGAGACTAGTGCTCCCTAAAAATGGTGCACATAGTGCTACCAACATTCCATAAATAACTATAGGGGAGTTCTAGTGCTCTGATATGGCCTACAGGGGGGCGTTGGTGCTCCCATAAAATCAGAAAAATAGCCAAAAAACATGCAAAAACTCACCCAGAATGCTTGAAAATTGGGGAAATTGCAGGTGAAGGTAGGAGAAGGCTAATGGATGATGAAAAACCAATAATTTATTGGGAAAAAGAATTCAAAGATCAAAAGGAAAAGTAAATAATACCTTTGAATCTCCTTAGAATTTTTTTTCACTCAGTTAGATAAATGAGAAGGAAACGAAAAATTGACTCTAAATCATCAAAGACAAAGAGTTATTCAAAGGAAGAAAAAGATGTCACAAAACCAAAAAAACCATCATGATTTCTATGATATCAAGGTGTTGGGGACCCAAAAAAGGATACACTAAGGTTGCGAGAACTCTAATCAAGTGCAAACATGAAAAAATGGATTCAAAGACTAAATTCCTACAATATTTTTAACAAAAAAAGGGCAGTGCTATGGTGTAAGGGGAACAAGAGAATTCCAATGCTCTGTGTAAGGCTATCAGGGAGTGCCAGTGCTTTGATAGAAAGGTCATGGGAGCTCTAGGCTTCAAAAAGTTCAGAAAAATACCCAAAAAATCCAAAAATTCAAGCAAGTTCAAAAATCCAAAGTGTATGGGATGAAGTGAAGGGTCAATCAACAAATCTAAGAATCAAAGACACAGTATGAATAATATCAAAATGAGAAAAGTAAATCAAGATATAGGAAGGAAAAAATTCAAAGTTCCCTCCCCAGTGGAGTCGCCAATTTTTGTTATAGGAGAATCCCCCTGTGGACAAGTGGATTTCCTCTTGGATGCTAGACCCCTAACTCCAAGATAGAAAGTGATATTATGGACACTTTCATTCCTTTATCATAAAGCTAAACTATCAAAGAAGAAGAGGGAAGAAAGACAAGTATCTTTTTACTGACATTTGTCCTTGCTTGCTCTAGGCTGATATTGATCTCCAAGTTCAGTTGAAATTCATGTGGTACAATGAGCAACAACAAAAATAATTCTTTCTCTACTATGATTATCTTTATAATGAATCTATGAAAGCAACAAGTTCATATACACAAATTTTAAAAGAAACAGGCCAAGCATGAATTTATATTAATGAGAAAAAAGTGTTGTTTATAGCCATGGATGTAGTGCAACAGCGTGACCAAGCTCTCTTTGTCCAGAACCTTGCTCAAATAATCCACACATAGAATGCTAATGCTTCAATGATATCTCCCTTATGATATCATAAGTTAGATGCTTTACAATGTCTCTACCAATACCACTTATGAGATCATAAGTTTGGTACCTCTTAATCTCTATTCTCCTATGTTCACCATGAGAAGGCCTCCTTATATAAGCTTGGAGAGGCCAAACCACTTGAGAGATATTTGGGATAAGTTGAGGATTCCTCTCCTTCAGTTTTGGATCTTCCCTAAGATCATGCCTTGACCTCAGATTCAAATCCAGCTACCTTTAGAGATTGAGGGGATTCTTCCCTGATTTATCCCAACAAGAAAAAAATTCACTTAGAAAGGGAAACACTCCCCTAAAAGGGTGCACAAAGTGCTTGGAATGCTCCCCCAAAGGAGGCTAGGGAGCACTAGCACTCCCTGACAGTGGGTACGAGAGCGCTCCCCTTCAAAAAATCATTTTTGAGTGGTTGTTTTCATGGAAAATGATTTGTACTTCTCATCAAATGATTTATCATTCTTAAACCATTTTAAGGTGTCTTAAGTGTCCTTATGATTTCGTTAGATACATGACATAGGAAATATGGAAGTATGATTTTTACTACACTTGTGACACTGCAACATTTACGACACTTGTAATGACGACACTTGCGACACTTTTGAAGTGAGTAATTTTGATGTGTAATAGATTGCCCCCCAAAGTGCGAAGTTAGAAGATGGGAACTGATGACTGAATTACTTTGTAGACTTTTTCAAGAAAGGTTATGGACGAAGAGAACCAGATAGAAGCTGCACACAACCATCCAACAAATATTATGACATGTTTCAAACCCAAGGGAGGCATACCTATGCTTGGGTGATAAATATTTCCATGGTTTGGCCGCCATAAAATACACTGCGGATCCATAATTATATTGATAAAAGGTATAGTCACTGAAGATACAATGTGGATCTATACTCCTATGAATTGAACTGATCGTAGCCATGAAGAATTCACAGTGGATCAATAATATGACAAGACATATCCATGACCAATACAAAGTGGATCTATGTAACACTATATGTTTCATAGTTCAAAAGAAAACACTTTCACAACTTGGGAAAAGTATATATCAGAGTGATGACTCAACCCAGGGTATTCTTACCAATCCCGATGCAGTACGATTCTAACCATGTGAATAGAAGTCTTGATGTCGAACATGGAAGAAACCACTTGATTACTGGTCAATGATGTAAACCGTTAAAAAGTGTCAGGGAAATCACCATTTATTTCAATCATTCCCAAGGTACTCTAGTACATTCCAACGAATGTGAATGGACAATATGAAGTATAACATCCGTGGAATCATCCGATCAGAGGTCAATTATGTAAATCCATTGTCAGACGTGAGGAGGCTTGCCATTGAGGCATGAAGGTCCCAAGGTACTAACTAGTTTCTAAGTCTAGTTCCTAGATAATGTGTTGAGGTCGATAGGGAGTCGTTAATTTCTGTTATAGGATAATCTCCCTGTTGACAAGTGGATTTCCTCTTGGATAGTAGAGCCCTAAATCCAAGACAAAAAGTGATATTATGGACTCTGACATTCATTTATCTTAAATCTAAACTATCAAAGAAGAAGAGGGAAGAAAGGAAAGTACCTTTTTACTGATGTTGTCCTTTCTCAATCCTGTATAATCTTGATCTCCAAGTTCAGTTGAAGTTCCTATGGTACAATGAGAAACAAAAACAATACTACCTACTCTACTATGATTAGATTTATAATGAATCTATGAAAGAAACAAGTTCATATACACAAACTTTAAAGGAAGCATGCCAAGCATGAATTTATATTAATGAGAACAAAGTGTTTCTTATAGCCATGGATGTAGTGCAGTAGCTTCACCAAGATCCCTTTGTCCAGACCCTTTCTCAAATAATCCACACACAGAATGTTACTACTTCAATGATATCTCCCCTATGAGATCATAAGTTAGATTCTTTACAATGTCTCTACCAAGACCACTTGAGATCAGAAGTTTGGTACCTCTTAATCTCTATTCTCCTATGTTCACCATGAGAAGACCTCCTTATATAATCTTGTAGAGGTGTTACCCATGATTTTGGTCATCATGATGATGTATTGATGATGGTGTACTTAGGCTCTTCATTAGAACTTTCTCCTGAGAAAAGTTACCTTCATCTCTTTCCAGAAATCACATTTTTGAGGAAGGTTCGTAGGCTGCTAATACATTTGCCTGCGAGAATGTATGATTCTCGCAGGCCGCTTTAATCCAGGGTGCGAGAAGTTCGCACTGTGTTGAATTGCTAGGGTGTGAACTCTTAACTCCAGCAAGTTTATCAAAGGTGGTTGATCTTCTTCATGCAAGTGAGAAAATGTGTGTGTCAGAGCTAAGGGCCATCGAAAGGAAGTTTGCGACATCAAGGCTCAGGTTGTAATCTTTACTTTCCATTAATATGATACAGTAATATGTCCCTTTCCAATAAAGCTAGTTCCACTTTATTGTATAACTCCTTGATCATATACATAGATTGACTGTTGAATAGATTGTGTTTTCTTCACTTCAGTTTCTTTGTATTGTTTTGGTCTTGACTTTACAAGAGCACTGGAGTGAAGAGGGAGAAACAAACAGCAAAGGAAGCGATCATAAGGTATGTCCGTGGTTCTTGCCTCCTATTTAATTCAATAGTTAAAATCTAGGGAAAGAGTCATATTTTGTCTTGCTTTGTTCTAGATCTAGGTGGATCTAGGGAGATCGGTTTGTGTCCGCACTTACGGATTTATCCAATAACAAAATTGGCGACTCCACTGGGGAACATCCCATTTTCTTTGTGGCTTTTTGTATTTTTCTGTGGCCATTTTCTCTGGTTCTACTTTTCTCCTATCCTATCAGTCTCTGAGTCTTCAGGATATCCTGATAGACCTTCTGGGTCCATAAGCCTTTGTCAATTTTTCTTTAATTTTCAAATTTTTGATTATGTTCAGGAATTCTCGCACTGCACTTCATTGCAGCCTGCGAGAATTGGTAAGGTTTTCACCTTGCTTATAGGATTCAGTGCGAGGTTCTCGCACCTTACTCAAGGGTCACTTGCGAGAATCAGTGATTCTCGCACTGTGTAACATTGCCTACCTGCGAACACTATTTTTCAAAATTTTGAATTTAAATTCTGGTATTTCCAACTGCCCAGATTAGTTTGATTGCCTCTTATGAGTTTCTTGGACTTTTTATTGGTATCTTTCTTGTCTTTGTTTGTGTGCATGAACAGTATTAGGGTTTCAAGGCTTTTCTTGTCATTTGTGGCTTGACTTTTGTTTCTTGGCTTTTCTTGGCAAAACCATTCTCTCTGACTTCAATTCTGAGTGTGTTTGATTAGTTGAGAACCAATGATTGGTTGAAGGTTGAGTACTTGGTTTTTCTCTTTTGCTTATTGGCTTAAAAGCTCATTTTCTTGTATAATTGAGAAGACTACTTTGGTTTGCTCTTTATTTTTTCTTTCATTGAAAGAGTTGATTGGGTTGGTCATTGTTTGATTCTTTGCGTGTTGATTTTCTATATTCTCATTGGCATAGTGAGGATCCTTTTTGAAAAGTAAATAAAAGGTTTTTCTTTTAAAAATTTATTTTCATTTTAGAAAAATTGGAAAATCAAATTATTGAGATTGTTGAAGTATTTTAAAAAGACACATAGAGCATTATTATTTTCTAAATGATTGTTTGTGTTGGCATTTGAAAGGAAATTTTGCATTGTAGTACAGGGTTGATCTGGAAAACTTTCTCTCTCTCCCATACATAGGATTCAGTGAACGAAAAGTGATATATTTCATTCTCATCCTTGCATGGTTTGGGTAAGAGTCATACAACATAAGTTTCATTTCCGTTACCTTTGAGTAAACAACATCTCTTAAGAACATTGCATAATCATAAAATTTATCTAGTATCTCTTTTCTAGGGCTCTTTTACACCAACATTTAGCTAGGCTAGCGCTTTGGAGTAGGAAGAGAGATACACTCTCCAAAAGCACAAAACACACAATAGCATCTTGTGTTAGGGAGTGTTAAAGTCCATTTGCGACATCTTGTCCTGGGAAGCCCTTCTCACACAAGGGTCAAGCATTAGGTCGCATTGATATCGGTAGAGTTACTCACCCTGCTTTGTTGGTGTTAGTGTAGAGATTGCATGTATTACAGGGATCACTCAGAGGTATACCCACAATGATGAGTGGAATCCTTTTGAGTTGATTTTGGGCTAGATACCTTGCCCTTGCATGTGGATCGGACTGTCAATTGTTCCCCTGGGATTTATTGTTGTTGGTGGTGACCTTAGTGGCCTATCTCTCTAGGTTCTTACCCGAGGTGTCTGTGGAGGGGAAAGTCTTCATGGTACCTGGAATTGACGTTGACCAAACTCACTCGGGCTCCTTGGAGGGTATACCCATGATTATGTGTGGGATCTTGCACCAGGGTGTAAGTCCATTAAGCAAGTCGTCAGCGTAACTTTTCCACCCTATCCCCGCCCCTTCTCATCTCATTGTTGCAACATTCGATTTCATCACCAACTAGTGGCTTCGAAATTAGAAGGTATTATTTGCTTGGTGTTGCTTCCTAGATTTTATTTACTAGCGTGTGTTGTTTGTTTCTCGAAGTTGACTATACGTCTTTCTTGGCGAAGTTTGTCACTCGTTTACAATAGCTCCTCCATGTCGTTTGCGTAGAATGCAAGGTTTATCTCCAGAGCATCTGGACGGTTCTCAACCTTTGCCTACCAGTACACCTGAGGGCTCTCCTCCTCAGAGTGAAGTCCCAGTTGTCACCACACCACAAGTGGAAACAAGTGAAGTCCCAATTGTCACCACACCACAAGTGGAAACAACTGACTCTCTATAACCTTTTCGAATTACCAATACTAGAGAGGATTTTCGAATTCGTCGTGGTACTGAACGACCCTTTTTGTGACTGGACGCTTCCAGAGATTTAGTTGTTACCACTTCTAGGTCACCTGTTGGGCCTTTTCCCGGTGTAGAAGGCTAAGATCCTTTTTGGTCAAGTGATTTCCGAAGGGCCCTTTTTGGTCCTGGTTCACCTACAGTCTCTGAAATCAACCCTCTGGTGTTTTCTGAGATAGAGACTGTACCGGTGAATACCACTTATCACTTTACTCTCCCTGATGAGATGGCCCATCTCGCAAATACTATGAGTGTCCCAACTGGGATTACAGTAGCTAGGAAACTCCAACAAGTTTATCAAAGGTGGTTGATCTTCTTCATGCAAGTGAGAAAATGTGTGTGTCAGAGCCAAGGGCCATCAAAAGGAAGTTTGCGACATCAAGGCTCAGGTTGTAATCTTTACTTTCCATTAATATGATACAGTAATATGTCCCTTTCCCATAAAGATAGTTCCACTTTATTGTATAACTCCTTGATCATATACATAGATTGATTGTTGAATAGATTGTGCTTTCTTCACTTCGGTTGGTTTGTATTGTTTTGGCCTTGAATGTATGAGAGAACTGGAGCGAAGAGGGAGAAAAAAATACCAAAGGAAGCGATCATAAGGTATGTTCGTGGTTCTTTCCTCCTATTTAATTCAATAGTTAAAATCTAGGGAAAGAGTCATATTCTGTCTTGCTTTGTTCTAGATCCAAGTGGATCTAGGGAGATCGGTTTGTGCTTGCACTTACGAATTTATCCAATAACAAGAGGCCGAACCACTTGAGATATATTTGGCATAAGTTGAGGATTAATCTCCTTAAGTTGTGGATCTTCCCTAATATCATGCCTTGACCTCAGATTTGAATCCAAATACCTTCAGAGATTGAGGAGATTCTTCTTTTATTTATCTCAACAAGCCAAAAATTCGCTCAGAAAGGATAGTGCTCCCCCAAAAGGGTGCACAGAGTTCTTGGAACGCTCCCCCAAAGGAGGCTAGGGAGCGCTAGCACTCCCTAATAGTGGGTAGGGGAGCGCTCCCCTTCAAAAAATCATTTTTGAGTGGTTTTCTTCATGGAAAATGATTTGTACTCCTCATCAGATGATTTCTCTTTCTTAAACTAGTCTTTGAAGGTGTCTTAAGTGTCCTTATGATTTTTTTAGAGAAACGACGTAGGAAAGATGACAGTATGATGTTTATGACACTTGTGACACTGCAACATTTATGACACTTTTAATGACGACACTTGCAACACTATTGAAGTGAGTAATTTTGATGTGTAACATGGTTCATGCACAAAAAGAGTGTTACATAAGAAATAAATGAAGTTCACAACTACTTCCCTCATTTGATATGAAAAAACCATTGTTGAATGGTGTTATTCAGTAATGGGAGAGGGAATAGGAATCCATGAAGGCCAATCACACAGGAAAGGACACGTACATAGATATTTTGGGGAGGTGGCTGATTTAGATCGATCACAGTGGCATGAATTAAAAGAAATATAGGGCACTCGTGGATTCCATTTAGTTATAACATCAAACAATGTAATAGTTGAAACATGGACGAGAAAACCATATTTCTTATGTTGTCCATGTAGTAGTAATGAATGGGATGATTGTGAATCGATAGACTAGGTTGATAGATGGGATCATGTATCACTCCCCATTGGTCAACACATAACTATAGAATTATCCTAGTTGGAGGAGGACTAATCAAATATTTCAATTGATTATGATCATGGCTCAGATATCATATTGTCATTTTGGTTGTTATCCCTTCGGGAGGCCATCTTGTTTATTATCCTAGTACAAGAGTCCATGTTGGTTTTTATCCCTATTGGAGGACATCTTTATTATTTCATTATTTAATGGCTATTATCCCTAGTGCGAGAGCCCATTTGTGTTGGTTTGTTATTATCGTAGTATGGGAGGCCAACATAGTATTGTATAGATAGTAGAGACCTGAGAATACATGAGATCTTTGTAGGGGAGAAACAAAGGAAAAGTAAGATGTTCATCCTTCTGGCTTGAGAGGGAGTTGAATTATTTGCGAATAAGGAAGAGAAAATACCTTCTCCCATTCAGTAGTTTAAAGGGAGATAGTTATTGATCTAGTTGATCCTGTAGCTCCATCTGATGATTCCAGAGACATTGGCAATAGGACGAGAGAAGACTACATCATCTCAACAAACTCTCCTAAAGGCATAAGGACATGCATCTGATGGAAGTGTCAAGAAGTACAAATCAATATTTGTGGCTAGAAGGTTCTCTTAGGTTGAGGGAATAGATTATAAGGAGACATTTTCTCCTGTTTCCTAGATACACTTCCATCTTTACTATTATTACCCTAGATGCATCCATGAGTTGGAGACTACATCAGATGGATGTAAAGACAAATTTTTTCAATGGTAATATTGAGGAAGAACTTTATATCGAGAAGCCAAATGAATTCAAATATGAAGGAACTGGGTATGATGCACTACTTCTTGGGACTAGGAGTATGGCAGAGGACTGATGAGATTTTTCTGAGTCAAGGAAAATATACAGTGGAGATATTGAAAATTTTTGGTATAACAGACTGGAAATCCATGACTACACTGATGGTGATGGATTTGAAGAAAATGAATGAGGATTTTACTGATTCAGGTGAGATTGATCCACATTTATACCGATAGCTGATTAGATAATTGATGTATCTGGTTAACACTAGACTTGATATATGCAATGAAGTGAACGTACTTAGTCAGTTTATGATTCAACCAAGACAGAATCATTAGATATTAGTGAAGCATGTATTCAGATATCTAAAAGGCACAATTGGATATCTCCTAAGATATGTCTCCAGTGTAGACATGAGATTGTAGGGATATGCCAATGTAGATTGGACAGGGAGCAGAGTGGTCTGGACGAGCACATCCAATTTTCATTTTACATGGGGGTCCACCATGCTTTCCTGGTGCAGTAGGAAATAAAGCTCTGTGTCTTTGAGTACCATAGAAGAAAAGTATATAGCGTTGAGTGTAGCAGTCCTCGAAGCAGTGTGGCTTCGCAAGCTCCTTACAAATTTATTTTATCATGAGATGGATTCTACCATTATTCATTGTGATAACCATAGTTGTGTGAATCTATCTGAGAATCTAGTGTTTCATGATAAATAGAAACACATTGAGATAATATATCATTATATCAAAGAAATGGTGTAGAGGAAAGAAGTACATGTGAAGTAGCTTCCTACACATGAGCAAATTGCAGATATATTCACCAAACCGCTTGCCATGATGAATTTTGAGTACTTTCATGAGAGACTTGGCCTAGTGTAGAATGCCTTCCTAGATGAGAGGGAGTGTTTATGATTACAACATCGTGAGACATCCTCCAGGATATGTTCTCCTATGTGACTGAGTTGAGTCAACCTGTGAGAGAGCCCAGTGTTGGGCATGCCCATGTGATGGGGTGCATCGTTCTCCTCTGTGTGAGGGTTGAGTCGTCCCCCAGTGGTTGGTTGTGCCCATGTGATGGTTGTATCATTCTCCTATGTGTGAGAGTGTATTTGAAGTGGTCTCATGCCTTTGTACTCATGTGGGCTCAGTTGAGTCAGGCTTGAGATGGTACTATAGATGATTCTCCCGTGGAATCAATTGAGATAGAGATATGTTGAGTATGGCATTCCTATGGATGAGCATAGTTGGATGTGTCCCTAATAGATGTGTGATATCCTTTATATATTTTCTAAGAGAAAGATTCATTTGTAACCCTATTTTTTTTATGTAAATGGTACAAGTCGGACCGACCATGTGAAATATAATTAATATTGTGTAATTATTAATTATATTATTAAGTTGTATTGGTCGGCCCTATTGTTCCAATAGACACACCTTTTGTTGTGTCATTTATGGTATAAATAAAGTTGAATCCCCATTGAGGATTACACACTCACTTGTCATCTCATGATTTCAGATGTTGTGATCTGAAATTATGAGGACTGCAATTTTCACTTCTCTAGGAGTTAGTTTTCTCAATCATAGTAGCACCCTTTTATATACTAGGTTTGGTGGTGGATTGTGGATATTCTGTTGGTAGTATAGCAAAGGATTGCTGGGTTTTTCCCTTGGTTGAGAAGGGTTTTCCCATGATCCTTCTTTTGTTCTTTTGTGAATGGTTATTCTTCTTGTGATATTGGTTTACTGTAGCTATAGCTAATGTATTGTTGCAGTGTTTATGGTTCAAGTAATGCTAAACATACAATGAAATAAACATCATGCTTGAGCCTAGTGTAATGAAAATTCAACAGGTTGTGCCTTATTAAATAATGCAAATACAAATATGTGGTGGGTGTTTGGAAGCCATTTTTTATCTTTAAACATGGGGAATTGATGCATTCGAGAAAGAAAGTCATTGAGAAAAAATAAATTGATCGAAAAGGTAGAGGAAGAAAGGGAAAAAGAAAAGTTACGTATGTCAAATCATAGGATTTCAGAAGAGGGAAATCCAATTTATAGTGGAATAAATGTTGCTATTGTTTCTCCTCCATCAACAAAAACAAAGAACAAGAGTTAATTAGAGAGAAATCCATCCAGTGTCTTCATCAAGAAAACTTGTTGTGGATGACCAAATGATGGAGGATTGGCTTGGAGCTAATTATACAATGGATGAAATTAGAGAAGAAATCGATGTACAACATTGTGGTGGAGAAGTTCCTATGGTGAAATCTCTTGTTAGACAGTCAAATGTTCCAAAAACTTGTTAATCCCATGTCCACTATCCTCCCATAGTTTATCCCCTAGTGATTGAAGGGGAAAGAACTGCAACATTTTTAACTCCACAACAGGGAGGCTAAGAGTGCCATAATAGGGGTTCATCATCCGTACCTAGATTGAGCACTATGTGACAAAGAACTCCTAAATGAATTTAGGTTGATGAAAGTGGTAGAGTGTAATATCCCTCGGCCGAACCCAATTGTAAATGTAATATAAGTGTACTTAAGCCAGTGAGTTGTTTTGACATCATTTTGTAATGCAATTTCCATGGCATAGTGCACACATGAACTGCGCAGTAAAATGATGTAGTATGCACATTCCCGGATACCGCGCACAGCAACAAAAGTGAGCGCAGTATGGAGGACAACGAGGCTCGTGTATATGATATTTGTTATAGGCTGGTGAGCCAGTTATTATAAGCATGGATGCTTATGTTTTGGTATTAGGATGGAACACCTAGATGTTAAAGGACAGTGTGCCTATTTTGTACATGTCTCATGATTAATATAAAATACATCGTTGCATGCAGACCGACCACAATAAAAGAGATGGGGGACTGAACTTCACCAGTTAGGGAAAGGGAGGGCCAAAATTCAAGGGAAAGGGCTAAGCTAGAGAGCTTAAGCCAAAAGGGAATATTATATTAATATTTCCTAAAGCATAAAGTATGGATAATTATTTTATCCTAAGTTCTAAAGTTGGGGACAAGTGGACCAAAGTAACTTCTGATATGAAAAGTGTCAAGTTGGGGACATGCATTCATGTCGTGGGGACTTAGCTCTTTTGGTCACTTTTCATGGGGATTCTTACCAACATATTGACCATCATTCTCACTATCATCTTTTCACGATGAGTTTCATGATGATTCCTTCCATCACTCAATTATCCAGTCAATAATTCCATTACCATTTTCACTCATGTAGTCAGTTATCCTTGAGACATCCATTTCACCATATCTAATATTGTTTCTGTTACACGTCAAAATTGCTCAGATGGATAAGTGTCGCATTGTCCCTATCAATTGTCGTAAGTGTCGCATCTTCCCTACAACTTTTGCAAGTGTCGCAAGTTGATCACTAGTGTCACAAACGATGTTCAGACATGATGCCATGATAACGACACTAAGGAGGCACTTATGACATCTCTCATGACTGATTTGAAGGAGGAGAACTGGTTTATTGGGATCAAATGACTCTTGACACCTGAAAGGAGCCCTGAGATAGAGGTTTGGAGAGGGAACGCTCCCCTAAATCAGCTGCAGGAGCGCTGGCGCTCCCCTAAATCAGCTGCAGGAGCGCTGGCGCTCCCCTAAATCAGCTGCAGGAGCACTGGCGCTCCCCTATCATTCTTCAGGGAGCATTATAACGCTCCCCAGACCCTTTTGGAGGAGCGTTGCTCATCTTAAGAGCGCTGGCGCTTCCCCAAGGCTTGCCAAGGAGTGCTACAACGCTCTGAGACCCCTTCTGAAGGAGCGCTCCCTAATCTGGGTCAATTGTTAGCCCGTTGAGAAGAATAAGGGGAGGAACATTCGAGATTAGGAGGCAGTTGTGCTTGAATTCTTGTTTTCATCAACAGATCCCTGATCTATGGAGAAGGTTCCCAACTGGTTCTAAACATAACTCAAGAGGTTAGGCTCCTCCCAACCTATATAAACAGGCTCTATGATGGTGGAAAGGGGGAAGAATTAAACATATGAAACTTATGATCTTGGAAGAAACTTACAGCCAGCCAAAGGAGAGTGATCAGTGAAGCTGCTGTTATCCAGGTTGTGGATCTTTCAGGCAAGGGTTAGACGAAGAGGACTTGACGAAGCTATCACATTCGCATCTACGATTGTAAGTACTGCTGTCGTTATTCTCATCAATATGACACACTTGGCCTGTTTCTTTCTAGTTTGTGTCTGATGTTACATGAACGTATCATCTAGTGATAGATCTGTTTTCAAACTAATATCAATAGAGTAGGAAGTGGTCGTATCTTGTTTTTCCCGTAGAACTTAGCAAGGAGCAAAGGATTGGAGCGCAACTCAGAGCATGCAGGGACAAACATCGATAACAGGTACTTCTATCATCCTTCCTTCTCATGTATTAGTTTAGATAGATTTGAAAGAAATTCAATGTCCACGTTAAGCATTTTTCTGTCTAGGGTTAAGGTCAAGCCTTAGAGGTGATCTACCTGTCCGCAGGGAGATTTTCCTACAACAGTTTCCATAACCTTTTTCGTTTGATGTACTTGGTTAGCTTGTAGCGGGATTGAAGAAGCGGGTTGTCAGGCCCGTGAGAAATTCTCTAAGTGAGAGAATTGTTGGGGATTGATTCCTGAAGGTGCTAAAATGCAGCTACAGTGCTCTAAGATTTACATTCCATCCTGTTGTTGAAGCCCTGGAAGGGAAGTGGGGAAGCCAAGGGACTGTTGAGCAGAGAAGGGGCACACTTCCTTGGGTGGGATAGGCATCTGGGGAATGAGAGGTTGTAGGTTGTTAGTTGAGTGAGCACCTGAGATAATGTGTTTACTATTGTCCATGAACCTTAGCCTATTTAGGAACCCTTTACCTAGGTGGAGTTCAGTCCCAACTCAGGGGTGACTCACTATTCAGAGTGATGAACAGTGTAGACTAAGGCTGGGAGGTTCATGGATGGTCTAGATGTAGTTGGTGACAATATTTCCAAGATAAGTACCAATCATATGATAAAATGATGTGCCTCATTGTTATTTATAGGCTTATGTTACTATTTATCATATATATGATTATAATTGCATGTATGTTTATGGGTATTTTCATGTATATGTTGCATGTCTATGGTTACTGTTATTTCAATATAAAGTGATATATTACATAATGTAATTGTTTGTTTATGTTTATATGTAAAGCTTACGCAAGAGTGTTGTATGTATATGTTTAAAGTTGGATGTAGTTTGAAGAGAGAATTTATGCGGAATAGCTCAGTTGATTACTGGGTATGTTACCGTATGTTCCATAGTAAAAGAATGAAAGTGTTCCCTAGAGTAGCATGGCCCGACCTGTTGAAGGCTGGGGATGTTACCAACTAGTGTCATAGCATGAGAGATTTCTCTGGAGTGGCATTCCCTGGTCTGTGGGTGGCCAGGGGACGTTACATCGAGCATCACTTGAATGTGAGTTACCTAACTGTACTATTTTTTATCACTCTTATAAAATCATTAAAGAATATTTTGAACCAAAATCCGATTCTACTAAATGAAAATTATTTTTAGCTTTGCTAAAATCTAGAATTTTGACCACTGTTAGGGGAATTTTAGGCATTAAAAAATTGAAAAGTGTTGAAACAAGTCATCATATTGTTGGAAACCTTGTAGATTCTTTTCAAAGAATTGGTAATAAATATTGTTCTAAAGATTTCAATGCAGCCCAATGTGTCTTGCCACAATCAATTGTTAGCAATATCACGAGAAAACATATTTTTCTACAGTAAACCTCTCACCTCTTGAAATGCAATGTCAAAACCCTTAGAAAGTATTCTCATATATGAGATAGCCTCGAAAAAGGTGGCCCAAAATATTTGTGGGCCTTCACTCGTAGGCTACCTCATTCTAACATGAAGTTAATTCGAGCGGTTAAGGGACTAGTTAAGGATTTTTGGCATCAGAACACTAGGCCTTCTTCCAACCAAAAAGATGCACTAAAATTGAGAAGGGGATCTAGGGACCATGAACCACATATTAAAAAATTTCTTGAAATTACACAAACATAATTGTATGAGATATTGAGAGAAACACATAGTGCACTTAACTTGGGCCAAATGTCTTTCCATAAATGCAATCCTTGGTATGTTCGAATAAACATAATTCATAACACATGTTGTTGTAGATATCACATTGAGTAGGGTTATTATTATGAGACACACACACACATACATATTTTATGTTTTTCATAAGACCCTTTTGCAGGAATGCTCAATTATATTTCCTCCATCATCATATAGAGAATTTATTCACAACATCTTGTGTACAAGGCCAGAGGATTTTACATTTTATCAAAAAATATGCTTAAATGGGACATGCCCTAGGTGCACTGGAATGATATTACTGATAAAGTGCATCCATGTAAGAGATGAGTATGAATTGGGGAGGAAGGAGGTTGCCTTGAAAAGATTTAAATATGTCACATATGATATTGATGGAGGACAAGAAAGAAAAAAAGATACAATTGGTTACTTCCCAAGTACGATTTTGTGACTTCATGAAGGACTTTATTGAAAATACATGACATTATGTTCAACATGTCCATGTGGCTCGATGGAAGGATGAAAATTTTATAATATGAAGATATACATTTCCTATTGGTACTATGTTATCAGTGTTTGATTTTGCTGAGAACTACACCCTTCAATGTCAAAATGAGATTCAAATCCAATATTATCACTCAAAGCAGGTCATCATAATGGTACATAGCACATACATTCATAGACCTTATAGTAATGAACAAAATAGATTTATATTGAAAGAGTATCACTTCTACACAAGTGAATATCAATACCATGACTTAGCCTACACAAAAAATTGTTTTTATTTGTTCTAGAATCACCTTAAGGAGAAGAAAATATAGATGGATAAACATTGTATTTGGTCATATGGTTGCATATTCTAGTTAAAAAATGATCCTGTATTTCAATGGTTGTGTATTTTGTACAAAACAATAAAGGTACCACATATTTGGAACTATTTTGAGTCTGGGCACGAGAAAGGGGAGAATGATGGAGAAGGTTCATGCATAACAAGAGTGTTAGATAGGAAATAAATGAGGTTCACAACTACTTCCCTCATTCAATATGAAAACTCCATTGTTGAATGGTGTTTTTCAACAATGGGAGAGGGAATAGGAAACCATGAAGTCCAATCACACAGGAAAGGACATGTATATAGATATATTTGGGAGGTAGTTGATGTAGATCGAACATAGTGGTATGAATTCAAAACAATATAGGGCACTCGTGGATTCCATTTATTTATAACATCAAACAATGTAATAGTTGAAATATGGACGAGAAAACTATCTTTCTTATGTTGTCCATGTAGTAGTAATGAATGGGATGATTGTGAATTGACACACTGGGTTGATAGATGGGATTGTGTATCGCTCCCCATTTTTCAACATATAACAATGGAATTATCCTAGTTGGAGGAGGACTAATCAAGTATTTCAACAGATTATGATCATGGCTTAAATCTCGTACTTCTAGGTTCGTTTATTCCTTCTATTAAATTTTGAATAAATAGCATTGATGCTTTATTCTTTGGTAATTTAGTGGACTTAGATTTTGGCACTCCATTTTTTGTAGGGACCATATACGGAGTGGTTTACCCAAGAGATAATGAATGGGGCACTGATTATTGGTAGGAATGATGCTTAGAGAGAAAAAATACCCTCACGCGATCAGTAACAAACTCCGAAGGAATTTAATTTCCAATTGGGTCGATGGTTATTAAAGGAGAATATCTTACATAATATGAAATAAAATGAAATAAAGGTGGTTATGTATTTCAATATTATAAACCAGGTCAAGTCGTATACCACTTTTCAAACTTGGTTATTGGTACAAACCTCCAACTTCAAACAATTCCAAGAAAGAACTCATCAAAGGTACGATACTTATTTCCTTACTCTAAGCATGAGAAGTTAATGGAGACCATAAGTATTATACGTGATCTTGATGGTATACTTGAATGACCATAGATATGTAAAAGGAATAATTTTGGCTTCATTTTGACTATTGTTAAAATATTTGGAATGTTGTTAAAATATACCTTTCTTTAAAATATTTCGGTATGTAAAATGTTTTGACTACTGTTAAAATATACCTTTCCATGCCATGCCTTGCCTTTCCATGCATTCAGTTTCCCTACCTTGCATTTAGCTTCCTTTCCTTTCCTTTCCTTCACTTTCCATGCCATGACTTGCCTTACCTTTCCTTTCTATGATTTCAATTTCCTTCCCTTGCATTTACATGTCTTGCCTTGCCTTGAGTTCACTTTCCATTCCTTCACTTTCCATACCATACCTTTTCATGCCATGTATTTCCTTTCCTTTCCTTCACTTTCCTTTCCGTCACTTTCCTTACCTTCACTTTCCTTCACTTTCCTTGCCATGTCTTGCCTTGCCTTACCATGCCATGCCATGCCTTGCCTTGCCATTCATTTCCTTTCCTTCCCATGCCTTTCCTTCCCATGCCTTCCCATGCCTTTCATTTCCCTACCTTGACTTTCCATGCCTTTCCTTTCCATGCCTTGCCATTCCTTCCCTTCCCATGCCTTATGTTTCAATCCCTTCCCATTTATTTCCTTTCCATGCCTTGCCTTGCATTCCCATGCCTTACCTTGCTATGCCTTCCCACTCCATGCCTTTCGCTATCTTTTCTTTCCATTCATTTCCATGGCTTACCTTCCCATTCCTTTCCTTGCATTTCCTTTATTTCCCATGCCCTTCCTTTCTATGCCTTCCCATGCCATGCCTTGCCTTTCCTTTTCATGAAACAAGAATAACAAGAATAACACGAATAACAAAAATAACAAAAATAACAAAAAAAAAAAAAACATAATTGTTGTGAGTGGGAAATCCCTCTATGGACTAGCACTTAGGGTTTAGTTATGCATGCATAAAAGACCTAAATATTTCTACTTTCTACCATTGTCCCAGACTTAATCCCCATTGTTCTTAAGCAAATACATAGCTAAGAAGATCAAGTGAGCATACCTTATTTCGGGCATTTGATGTAGATCCTTCCTCATGCTTGATCGCTTTTTGATTGCAGCTCTCCTCCCAAGGTTGACCTGCATTCACAAAAAACAAACAAAAAACTCCACATGCATTTGATATATAGATTAATGGGTTAGAGATTCAATAAACAAGTATGCAATAAACCATGAAAACCTCATATGGTGGGATGGGAAAAGTATTTCTTTATTATTAACTTCAACAAATCAACTTACAATGATGAAGTCGGCCGCTGCTCCATGAATATGGTCCTGGGCTCCTCTTCAACTGTCCTCCAATTTCTTTGCTCTATCTTTCTCTTTGCACAAGGAAGGCTAAAGGGTTGGGACAAAGGGAATGCACAATTGGGTATAGTTTCTTTACTATGATTCTCCTCTTCCAAATGGGACCCATAACCCTTCTTTTATAGGCTAGAATAAGCTATGTATTTGGTCGAACCCTCAGCTATGCATGGCCAGAAGGTTTAGTTAACTCACCCAAAGTTGTGTGTTATGTCAGCAACTTTCCTTTTCTCGTGCTTTTGTAGGTACACGTGGGTTGTTTTAGGTCATCTAGTTTGTACACACATGCAGTAATGGAGCAAGGTGCATAGGCCTTTATAAAGGGTGTTTTTAAGAAGAGTTGTTCAATAGTGTTTTGGAAAAGAAGGAATCTAAGATGGCCTGATTCCAGGTAAGCATGTCTGGTGAAAATTAGTGTTATAACAGATTCCCCCTAATGTGTGAGGTCAGAAGAGCATCTGATGGCCAAAATACATTAACAATCTTCACCAATGTGCTGAACAAGTGAGCCCAGGGACCAGAAATTGGGAGGTGTCGTCTGCAAAAATAACAATTGTCTCACTGAGGCGGGCATACCCATGCTCAGGATAAAATAAAATCATGTCTGCCAATCAAACACATTATAGATCCATGTCAAATAACTATATAAAGTGTAGCCACGAGAAATACATAGTGGAGCTACATCTCAAAATAAAAAAGATATACATGTAGAGTATCCATCTTCATAGAAGCTGCTAAGGCCTGATGGCTAGAGATGAGGTCTTTAGAGCTCGAGCAACAACTTCAAAATCTTCAAAAATCAGGTAGAAGTGTAATATGAGTGTATGAATTCACTACCCAGAGGTCTTCGATGTCTCGTCAGTCATGGACTAGAGAATATTGATTATTATACTGAAGGCTTCATTGATTTCGAACAAAGACTTGATTGGACGTTCAGGATGGCTGGGTATGAGGGCAAGAGACAAACTACAGAGGGGCCAACTCGGGCTTGGTAAAATCTTCCCTTGGACAACAACATGAAAAATGATGAGACTCCGGCAGCATGGCATTAACATAAGTTTATGAGGCAGGAGGCAACGCAAACTCTCCATATGTTTGGAAGAATAACCAAACGGAGGAGGACATAGCTCTACGTAGCGAGAACAACTTCCTAAGGTCGTATTAAATCCTAGAGTTTGACAAACAAACGAAAAAATGTTCTTTATCCAAGGGTGATTCATTATGCTGCCAATAAAGAAAATACTTTTCCCTTCCTCTTTTTGGGGTATATTTGATTTTTTTGTCTTTTTCAATAATTTTGGAAAAAGAATGAAAAAATGTTATGTTACAAAGGAGGAATGAGTGTTGCAAACATACAAGTTCAAGGAACAAGGACAAGACTGATGTTCAGAGTAAGGACACTCGGGAAAAATCCTCCAGGGGCCAAAGGTGTCAAGACACAGAGGCAAAGTGCTACAGGGCTTGCGTATAAGGCATTCTTTAGATGGTTAAGTTAACAACAACATGGAGTTGACATTAGGCCAAAGATGTGGGTATTCAAATGTGATTAATAAAACACACAATGGTAACGTCCTTCGATGTGAGTTTAACGAGCCCAGAGAAGGTAAGCTCGACAGTTTTTCATATTTAGAGAGTCTGAAAAAATGTAAAAGGAGACTCCACTGGGGTACCTTTTTCAAAGGTAGTCTAGTCGGTTCAAAAAAGGGGTAAACTAGAACTGAAAAGACGTCTATTCAAAACCATTTTAACGAGTGTGATAAAGACAAGATCACTCAGCCATTTTTTCATTTTTAGGGAGTCCAAAAAAAGCTTAACTATGGACTCCGTCAGGAATGTTCTTCTAGACCAGTTTAACGAGTGTGAAAGAATAAGGTCACTCGACGATCTTTTCAATTTTAGGGAGTCTGAAAAGATCTTAACTATGGACTCTGTGGGCGTTCCTTTTTCGTAAATTTAATCCCTCGGGCCCAAAAAAGGGTTAAAATGATACCTGAGAGTACTCTTCTAGAGAACTGAAGTTCCTTAGAGTATACCTTTGTTCGTATAGTTGATCGTCCAGACTGAAAAAGGGGTAAACTACCACCGGACAGACGTGACTTCAAATTTCAATTTAACGAGCATGAAAGGCCATAAGGTCGCTTGACAATCTTTTCATGTTTAGAGGGTATGAAAAGGGCTTAAAAGAAGACCCGTGTAAGGAACGTTCTTCTAGACAAATTTAACGAGTGTGAAGAAACAAGGTCACTCGACAATATTTTCATCTTTAGGGAGTCCGAAAAGGGCATAAAGAAGACTCCAAGGGGGCTACAACTCATGTATGAAACTGGTTCAGGTAGAGCCTGCTGCTAGGCGCAGACCAGGAGTCTCTTTGATAGTCAACTTGGGAAGTCTCCCAAAAGGGAAGAAAACACAAACCACAGTCTAAGTCCTCCCACGGTATAGAAACTGTAGTCATGGCTTCAAGGATAGCCTCATATGAAGGAAATTCAAAATATGAGAAATCACGCAAACGAGGGTCGACAGTCCCAAAGTGTGAAGTAAACTAACCATACTCCATATGACGATGGAGGTTCTGGCTAGGGCTAGTAGAGTCTATCAATGAATAATCACAAGCACGAGGGCTTGAGGATCTAAAAACAATGAGATTAGACTCAGAAGGATACTCAAGCCCACTTGGACTAAGAGGGGGAAACAAGGGCTCCCATGCCCCCATTGGATAAACCAATGGATCAATTGTTGATACTAAATCTCGGGAAGGCCAACATGATTTTACAGGTTCCTTCTTAGAAGCAATTGAACATTGAGGATAAGATGTCACATAATTAACCCGTGGCGGGGTAGAGTCTACATGAACGCTAGGAACATATAAAGGGGTAGTCTGAAATAATTCTGAATTAGGATGGTGATTATCAGGTGCCAACTGGTCAATAGTGACAATGCTTCCATTGTGAGGGAAATGCATCACCTGGAAGAATTTAGACACCACGACATTCATAACATATACATAATCATGCCCGAGAAGAATATTGAAATCTAATGGGCCTTGCACCACTATAACATTAACAAGGAAAATTTTCCTTCCTAACAAGATAGGCAACTAAGGAAGAACCCCTAAACAATCACTAGGACGTCTATCAAAATCCAATAGCTCATGCGAAGTATACACGAGCTTGGGAGATCCAAAGACTTTCCAAACCGAGGAGGATAAAATACTTGCGGAGGCTCCTTCATCCACTATACATCGATAAATGTTTGTTGAATTAACTTCAACCCTTATTTGAAAACATGCGGAAGAAGGAAGACGAGGCTCAACAAGGTCATTCCAATCAAAGGAAACCATCCTAGGGCTTGGAGGGGGTGTGCTCAGAACGAGCAGAATTCCCCCTTGTTTTGAAAGTATTGAACAAGAAATTCTAAAAACATAGTCGGTAAACACGTCACTCCCCAAAAGAAGAGTGGGATCACCCGATGACTGCATCGGCATGACAAATTTTGCAACCAATGGATGAATAGACTGCGGGGCTACATGGTCTAAAGGTACCTCACCCCCCAGAAGAGGAGTGGGATCAGTAGATGACTACATCAACATGACCACTTTCACAACCAATGGTTGAATAGGCTGTGAGACTACATGGTCTAAAGGTACCTCACCCCCAAAATAGGAGTGGGATCAACCGATGACTGCATTGGCATGACCACTTTTGCAACCAATGGTTGAATAGAATTCGAGACTACATGGTCTAAAGGTACCTCACCCCCCAAAAGAGGAGTGGGATTAGCCGATGACTGCATCGACATGACCACTTTCAAAACCAATGGCTGAATAGGCTGGAAGAATACATGGTCTAAAGGTACCTCACCCCCCAGAGGAGGACTGGGATCAACCGATGACTGCATTGGCATGACCACTTTCTCAACCAATCGCTGAATAGGCTAAAAGACTACATGGTTTAAAGGAACCTCACCCCCCCAAAAAGGAGTGGGATCAGATGATGAATGCATCGGAATGACCACTTTCTCAACCAATGGTTGAATCGACTGTGAGGAAACCTCAAAATAATCAGAATCAAAATATCTTCCAGACAGGAACCACACTGTTTGTACCTCTGGAATGCTAGGGCACAAATGAGTAAGGTGATCTCCCTTGCAAAGATTACAAGGGAACTTAGGCTTACATCATATCTATCTAGGTTTCTCAACATAATTAATGCCCCCATCATGACTGGCAGTGGTTGGTTTCACATCTCCAACATGACTTGCAAAGGTTGGTGATGGGTTGATAACTTGACTTGTAGAGGCTACAGACCTATTACCAGTATGACTAGCAGTGACTGGACTTTTTCCCCCAGGATGACTTGTAGAGGGTGGGTGTGTGCCCCCAGCATGACTTGTAGAGGGTGGGTGTGTGCCCCCAGCATGACCTATAGAGGTTGGGTGGTGGTCTTCAATGTGACTTGTAGAGGTTGTTGACCTATCTCCAACATGACTCACAGAAGTTGGTGATTTCTTCAACAGGGTGCTCATGACTTAAGGTTCTTAACTGAGAAGCTTCACGAGAATTTGGGACATTTGGAATGGTACCCAACCAAACCGGTAATCCCACATTCAACCCGGGAATGTACAAAGTGGCCATCAAAGGGACACCAATGTTTCCGAAGAAGGGAAAAGCACAAGAATCCCCTTGTGAAGGGGTTCCTTGGTTGGTATGGTTGGGAAAATTAGCCATGAATATCCTATGCATAGGTTCTCCCCTTGTGGGATTGTTCAAGTTCGTAAAAGTCTCACACACTGACTCTGGCAAACCAATGGTATCAAAACAACGCCTATAAAGAGGCGGCTCCACGTTTATAAGTGGAAGAAAAAAAATTCCTCACGACCGGCGGAGTGGGTGGTCTACCACCCTAGGTTAGAGACCCAAAGCCATGAATGACTAAGTCACTATGGAACACTAGGAAGCATAGAGCACACACTAAAAGTTCCTAAAGTAAAATCAAACAAATGACTAACTAGTTGGAAGAACAGTGACACCAACCAACACTAGAGCAACTTACCGGTGCAAGTGCAACTCAAACTCAGAAGCACCCTCCAGGTATACTCTGCAAACCATGGCCCGATGTCTATTCTAGGTACCATGGTATATCCCCACAATCACCTGTGTATGTGTCTAAAAAATATAGGCAACTAGGTTGTCAGCGCGCGAACAGTCACCAGGCAGGTACAGTCGAATGTTGGGTAGACCACAATGAGCAGGGTATCGAGACTGAAACCTGTCAAGGGTATTGAAGGAAATTGGTTTGGAAGACAACTAAGGACCTCGAATGGATTTGAGACCCACGAATCTCCATGGAAAATGAAATCGACGGAATCCCAAGACAAGCCCTCTATAAGTGTTCTCCACTACGATTGGTCCGGTTTTGGAGGGGTTATCTTCGCTACCTTTCCGCATGCGACCTCATGTTTATCCCCTTTGTTAGAGGGGGGTACCAGATAACTTTCACAATACTGGACTTCTACACTCCTTAGCACAGACTCATATGTTTGTTTTATAGCCTTGAAGAGTTTCCTCTCCAACCTAAATCAAGGCTCTAGCCTAATCTAGTTGATGGACCCTACAAACATAAAGTCTAGTAATTTTTAATTAG
>ML793288.1:138704-173758 GCA_009831015.1 Picea engelmannii | reverse complement strand
TATGTATATATATTTTGAAATGCTTTTTAAGATGAGAAGAAAACACAACACTATGCTAATTTCTTTTCTTTTTCAAATAACAATGCAAAGAAAATGCTAGGAAAGAAAGAGATATAACAAACTAATTTTATTTTTTTATATTTTCTTCCAATCAAAGCATAAATAACAAAAGATTCTAAAAGAAACTGATGAATGCATGATTCATGGCCCCCCCAACTGATGAATGCAACTCATTTTTCATAAAATTTCAAGCTAAAAATTAGTTACAAAAGCTAAGAAACATAATAAATCTTTTAATGAAAAAGAAAGCTATTATTGTGATCAAACCCAAGTTACTGACCGCTATGACAAAGACCCAAAAACCTGAGAGGTATAACTCTTGAAAAAGGAAAGGATGACTGCCTAACCCTAATTTTTTTTTCTCTATAGGCACGCTGCTGACAGTTCAACAGCAAGCGTGTGCATGAGAGCTGTGTAAAGTCAGGGCATGTTCACACGTGTGCTAGCCTTATACAGGCCGTGTGTACCTCTGCAACTCTTCAAAAAATGAAACGACAAGAAATCAAGCACTGGCAAAGACTACTAGTATTGAAAACCAGAATCTCTTGAAGACTCATAAACTTACTTTAACAGAAAAAGAAAACAATTGAAGGAAAATTTCATAGAACAAAACCAATCTGAGGTGAAACCTAAGCTACAAAACTGCAAAAAACAGAGACTAGAATGAGTTCCTGAAAACCCCTAAGAAGGATTACTTTTGACAGGGGAGAGGATGACTGCCTCCCTAAAAGAAATTTTCTGAAATCATACACGCGACTGACACCTCCTTAGCTATCATGTACACGTGCGTTGTGGGAGGGTAGGGCTCGGGTACATGTGTGCACACCTTATAAAGGTCACATGTACCTCTGTGGGTCTCGAAACAAAGATGCAGTCAAGCAAAGAAACATAGATAATTGGTATGGAAGACCAGAATCTCTGTTACCTCAAACTTTTGCAGAAACTTAAAAAACCAGTAATGAAACCATTTTTTTTAAAAATACCCAAAAAACAAAATATTCCCAGAAACCCTAGAGATCCCTAGTATGGTCATCAATTTTATTGTGAGTGGGAAATCCCTCTACAGACTAGCACTTAGGGTTTAGTTAGGCATGCAGAAAAGACCTAAAGATTTCTAGTTTCTACCGTCGTCCCAGACCCAATCCCCATTATTCTTAAGCAAATACATAGTTAAGAAGATCAAGTGATCATACCTTATTTCGAGCGTTTGATGTAGATCCTTCCTCATGATTGATCGCTTTTTTATTACAGTTCTCCTTCCAAGGCTAACCTGCATTCACAAAAAACAAACAACAAACTCCACATGCATTTGATATATAGATTAATGGGTTAGAGATTCAATAAACAAGTATGCAATAAACCATTAAAACCTCATATGGTGGGATGGGAAAAGTATTTCTTTATTAACTTCAACAAATCAACTTACAATGATGAATTCGACCGCTTCTCCACGAACCTGGTCCTGGGCTCCTCTTCAACTATCCTCCAACTTCTTTGCTCTATATTTCTCTTTGCACAAGGAAGGCTAAAGGGTTGAGACAAAGGGAATGCACAATTGGGTATAGTTTCTTTACTATGATTCTCCTCTTCCAAATGGGACCCCTAACCCTTCTTTTATAGGCTAGAAGAAGCTAGGTATTTGGTCGAACCCTCGGCCATGCATGGCCAGAATACTTAGTTAACTCACCCAAAGTTATGTGTTTCGTCAACAACTTTCCTTTTTTTGTTCTTTTCTAGGTACACGTGGGTTGTTTTGGGTCATCTAGCGTGTACATGTGTGTTGTAATGGAGCAGGGCGTGTGGGCCTTTATAAAAGGTGTTTTTAAGAAGGGTTGTTCAACAGTGTTTTGGCAAAGAAGAAATACGAGATGGCCTGATGCTAGGTAAGCATGTCTGGTGCAAATTAGGGTTATAAAAATAACAAAAAATAGAAAAAAATAACTAAAAAAGAAACATAACAAAGAATAAGAAAATAACAAAAAATGAAAAATTGCAATGAAACAAGATTAACAAAAAAATAAACATTGTCAAGCCATTTTCATGCTTCACAATTAAACCCTTGGAATATGCCTTGACAACTTTAATTACATTTCTGTCATAATTTTCATCCCTTTAGGGATGTGATGTTTTGAATATTTTCATGCCTTTTCTTTCCTTCCTTTCTTTTCCTTGCCTTCACTTTCATTCACTTCCCATGCATTTCCTTTACTTGCCTTCAATTTACTCCACTTTTCATGCCTTTCCATGCCTTGCCTTGCCTTTTGATCCCTTGCCTTGTCATTTCTTTCCTTTCCTTCCCATGACATGCCATGCCATGCCTTTCATTTCCTTTCCTTTACATGGCATGCCTTCACAGAACCATTTATTTACATGTCATTCCTTGCATTTCCTTGCCTTTCCATACCATGAGATGCCTTGCATTTCCTTTCCTTTACATGACATGCCTTCGCAGAACCATTTATTTATATGTCATTCCTTGCATTTCCTTGCCTTTACATGCCATGACATGCCTTGCATTACCTTTCCTTGTCATTCCTTGCCTTCCCTTTCCATGT
This sequence comes from Picea engelmannii, assembly GCA_009831015.1. NCBI lineage: Eukaryota > Viridiplantae > Streptophyta > Pinopsida > Pinales > Pinaceae > Picea > Picea engelmannii. The sequence continues at coordinate 171,143 of ML793288.1, read as the reverse complement.
CTTTCCTTGAATTTATTTTCCTTCACTTTCCTTCATTTTCCTTCACTTTCCTTCATTTGCCTTCACTTTCCATACCTTTCCTTCACTTTCCTTCACTTTACATGACTTTCCATGTATTTCCTTGCCTTTCCATTGCTTAACTTGCCTTTCCTTACCATGCCTTCCCATCGCTTGTCTTGGTTTGTCTTTCCTTCCCATACTATGTCATGTGATGTCTTGTCTTTGTATGTAGTTCCATGCCATTCCATGCCTTTCCTTTCCTTTCTATGTATTTCCATGCCATGCATTTCCTTGCCTTGCCTTTCCTTTCCATGGCATGCCATCCCATGTCATGCCATGCATTTCATTTCCTTCCCATGCCTTTCCTTTCCTTGCCATGCCTTCTCATGCCTTTCCTTGCCTTCCCATGTCATGCCTTACCTTTCCATATCTTCACATGCCATGCCATGTCTTCCCATGTCATTTCTTCCCATGTCGTTCCTTTCCTTACCTTGTACTATGCTTAATTGAGAAAAACCCTAGTGACAGAGTACTCCAACAAATGGTTTTCTAGTGGACGAAATGACAATGGAGGGGCCCCACTAGCTAAAAACTGGTGCTCCATATCTAATGCAACTCACAGTTCCTCCATCCATGTCTCCATTTGATTTTTACCATGAGTTGAAACTCTCCTCCTCAATCCATTTAAGTACATTTGGCAAATTTGGTTTGGGGGCACAAAATCCAAACCGAGTGGCATAACAGAGTTCCATAAGCTTTGAAAAATCTGTTTGTCCAAGGTGCACATGAATATACTACTCAAAAATGACCAACACAATTTTCTTGAATATTGACCTCCTCTTTTGAAATTGCACTATATGTAATTGAGAAAATCCCTAGTGCTAGAGATAATCCAACAAACAATTTTCTAGTGGACAAAATGATTAACAAGGGGCTCCACTAGTTGAAACCCAGTACTCCAGATCTAATGAAGATAATGGTTTGCCCATCTGAGTCCTAGTTTGAGTTTTATCATGAGCTCCAACTTTCCTCCTCAATCCATTTAGGGACATGTGGCCAATTTGGCCTGGAGGCATCAAATCCAAAACGAGCTGCATAACAGAGTTTCGTAACCTCCCACAAGTTTATTTGGATAATTCCCATGTGACTAAACTAACCACAAATGAATGACACAATGTTATTCAAAATAGATATCCTCTTTAGAAATGTCACTATGCCTTATTGAGGAAAACCCTACTATTTTATATACTCCAACAAATAGTCTTTTGGTAGATGGAATGACAACACAGGGGTCCCACTAGCTGAAAATCAGTACTATGGATCCAATGCAACTGAAGGTTCATCCATCTAAGTCTTGGTTTGTGTTTTATCACAAGTTTCAACTCTCCTACTTAATACATTTAGGGACATGTGGCCAATTTGTTTTAGGTGCATAAAATCAAAGGCAAAGTAAGGAAAGGAAAGCAAATCGAAGGAAAGACATGACAAGGCTAAGCATAGAATGGCATTGCAAGGAAAGGAAAATTATAGCTCTTGATGTAGGTTTATGTGTAGGTGTAGGTGTATGTCTAGGTAAATACTGTTACTTATGATAATCCATGTTTGACAAATATATGATACCTTAGATATATGAATAAAGAGAGTTTATGTTATGACATTTAAATTATCATTCAAGTATTTTTATATAAGACATATGGGATAACAAGTTGTATAATTACATGCTTAATGAATCCTTTGATTGTAATTTTTATGTATTAAACTTGGTCATTTAGTACAAGCATTATTTGCATATTAAACTTGTTCATTTAGTACAAGCATTATTTACATATTAAACTTGTTCATTTAGTCAAGGCATGGCATGGAAAGTGAATGCAGGGAAAGGCATGGAAAAAGACAAGGCATGGCAAGTGAAGGAATGCAAGGCATGGCATGGCATGACATGGAAAGGTATGGTATGGAAAGGAATTACATGGAAAGGAAATTCATGGAATGGAAAGTGAACACATGTCATGACATGGTAATGCATGGCATGACATGGAAATGAATGGGATGGAAATACATGGTATGGAAAGGCATGGTATGGAAATACAAGACATAGAAAGTGAAGGAAAGGAAAGGAATGATAAGGCATGGAAATGCATGGCATGGAATGTCATGGAAAGGTATGGCATGGGAAGGCATGGTATGTAAAAGAATTGCATGGAAAGGAAAGGCATGGCATGGAAAAGCATGGCATGGCAAGGCAAGGCATGAAAAGACAAATAAATGACATGGAAAGGAATGACATCGAAAGACATGGCATTGAAAGGAATATCATGCCAAGAAAAGGAAATTCAAGGAATACCATACCAATACCATACCATACCATACCATACTGATACCATATCATATCATGGCAAGAAAAGAAAAGGAAAGGCGAGGCATACCACACCATACCATACCATGGCAAGGAAAGGCAAGGTATGACATGGAAAGGTATACCATACTGTACCATACCATACTATGGAAAGGAAAGGTAAGGCATGGCATGGAAATGAATACCATACCATACCATACCAAGGCAAGGAATACCATACCATGGCTTGGTAAGGCAGATAAAGTTAATACATACCATACTATACCATACCATACCATGGAAAGGAAATCAAGGCATACCATACCATACCATGGAAAGGAAATAAAAGGCATAGCATGGAGAGGCATACCATACCATACCATACCATACCATAAAAAAGAAGGGCATACCATACGATACCATACTAAGGAAGGGCATACCATAGCATACTATACCGTGGATTGGCAAGGCAAGTCATACCATACAATACCATACCATACTATTGCAAGGAAAGGAAAGGCATACCATATCATATCATGGAAAGGCAAGGAAATACATGTCATGGTATGGAAAGTTATACCATACAATACCATACAATACCATGGAAAGGAAATTCAAGGAATGACATGGAGAGGAATACCATACCATACCATACCATGGTAAGGAAAGGAATACCATACCATAACATGCCATACCAGACCATGTCAAGGCAAGAAAAGGCATGGCATGGCAAGGAAATATATGGAAAGTCATGCATGGCATGGAATGGTAAGGCAAGGCATGACATGACATGGAAATACAAGTCAAGACATGGAAAGGAATGGCATGGAATGACATGCAAAGACAATGCATGACATGACATGGCATGGCAAGACAACTAAAGGAAAGACAAGGAAATGCAAGGCATGTCATGGCATGGCAAGGGAAGGAAAGGAAATGCAAGGCATGGTATGGAATGGTAAGGAGATAAAATGCATGGCATGTAAAGGAAATACAATGAAAGGCATGACATGGAAAATAATGAAAAGTCAAGGCATTCCATGGCATGGCATGGAGAGGTAAGGCAAGGAAAGGAAAGGAAAGGAAATGCAAGGCATGGCGTGGAAAGGAAAGGAATCGTAATGCAAGGAAAGAAATGGATTGTCAAGTCATGGAATGGAGAGGAAATACAACTCAAGACATGAAAATGCATGATGAAATGTAATATGACACATGACATCCCTACAATATTCAAGACATCAGGCCCTAAAGGGATTAAAATTATGAAAAAATGTAATAAAAGGTGTCAAGGCATAGTCCAAGGGTTTAATTATGAGGCATGGAAATGGCAAGGCAAGGCATACCATATCATACCATACCATACCATAACATGGAAAGGAAATGAATGACATGGCATGGCATGGAAAGGCAAGGCATGGCATGGAAAGGCATACCATACCATACCATGTAAAGGAAAGGCAAGGCATGGAATGAAAAGGTATGGAAAGTCATGCATGGCATGGAATGGTAAGGAAAGGCATGGCATGACATCACATGGAATGTAAAGGAAAGCCATGATAAGGCATGGCAAGGAAAGGCAAGGTATGAAAAGTCATGCATGACATGGCATGGTAAGCTAAGGCATGGCATGACATGAAATGGAAAGGAAAGGCATGGAAAGGAATGGTATGGAATGGAATGGAAAGGCATGCGAAGGCATGACATGGAATGGAAAGGCAAGGAAATGAAAGGAAAGGCATGACATGGAATGGAAAGGCAAGGAAAGGAAATTCAAGGCATGGGATGGCATGGAAAGGAAATGAAACGCAAGCCATGATAAGGAAAGGCAATGCAAGTCATGTCATAGCAAGGCATTGCATGGCATGGCATGACAAGGCAAGGAAAGGAAATTAAACATCACCTTGAGGATTGTATTTTGGATAATGAAAGGAAGAATCCATTGGATACATCATCATCGAAAATAGGTAATTCTCATGCATTAATTTCTATTTCAACTTGTCCTAATTCTTGGGTGATTGATTTTAACATACCCAGCCACCCATAGGCCTAGGCATTCTACTTCAAATTAAATAGTTCAAAAATGATTTCAAATTTTTGATGACATTTAATTAATAAATAAGAATGAAAAAATCACATGCAATAATCAATATTCATACTACATCATAAAAGAAATGGAATATATTCCATGCACAAAAATAATCAACAAACAACCATATCAAAGACACATATCTCAGAGATATTAATTAATACACAACGGAAATAAAAATATACAAGCATAGAAACAAATGAGTGAGAGCATTTGTCTTTAACGAAATGCTTCACCAACTTGTTGCAAACCAAGGAAATTCCAAAGTACACCATATCTCTTCTCTACAACCTACACAACCAAAGAGAGTGGACCTCCTTCTCTGCCACACATTCCCTCAGGTTATCCACATCCTTCCAGGGCTCCAGTGCATCTGGTCAAGAATATCGCTACTTGGAATCTCGGGACTCACAATTGCGAATAAAATATAGTACATTCAAATGTATCTCATGCATGCATGAAAGAATTCATGGTTGGAATATACTAGTCATTACTATAGTGAGAAAACAATCACTTCTTCCTCAACAATTCTCCCCTATGTCCCAATACAATAACAAGAAGGAATGAGGAACAATAATTGAGAAAAACTGAATGAAAGAGTGAAAGTGTGAATGGAGAATAACCCCCAAGCAACCCACAAGATGGGTTTAAATATTTACTTGGAAATTAGGAACCACATGACCCTCCCCCATGAATCTCATGTAAGCAGATCTCTCAATTAAAGAAAGTGTGGGTTAAAAAATTTAATAAAAGACTTATCCTTTTAATCCCCCTCTCATATCCCACTATAAATATTGTCCTTGTACATATAGCAGCCAATGATGTATTTTATTACTAAAAATGATCAAAACATTACATTTCCTACGCATGCTGGCCTCTTTTAATTATTTGGGCACTCTAGACTTCCATAAATCAACAAAATACATTATTTAATATGTATAACCAAAACCAGGGTATTACATTCTCCTCCCCTTTATTTTTGCATTGTCCTTAGTGCATATACAAAACATAAATAAAAAATTTCAAAATTTATTCAAAACGTTGTAGGTACTTTGCTTGTATGGCACCTTCATGCTCCCAAGTAGAATCTTATGGATTGTAGACGGTCCACTAAACTTTAACCAGCTCTATGACCCAATTCTGGAGTATTTTTACTTGTTTTTCTAATATGTACTGTAGCGAGACCTACAAGTCTTCTTCTGGCTCCACCTGGATCAAGTTCTAGTCAATAGCATGGCTAGGATCATGTATATACTTTTTCATCAAAGAGACATTAAATACAATATGCACATTCATGGAAGAAGGCAATGAAAACATGTATGCAACTGGCACTATTTTGTCCAATATCTCAAATGGATCACATAATCTGGTTGTTAGATTTGTACAACTGCCCAACTTCAATAAGTTCTTCTTGGGATTCACTTTTAAAAGAACATGTTCTCCCACTTTAAATTCTCTAGTTGTTCTTCACTTATCTGCATAACGTTTATGTATATCTTGAGATACCTTTAAATTTTGATTAATTCTAACCATTGGGTATTCCATATCCTTGATAAGCTATGTCCCAAGTACCACTTTGTTTGATGGGTTGTCCCAATTAGATGGAGTATTTCATTTCCTACAATACAAAGCTTCAAATGGAATCATTTTCCATGAAGCTTGATACCCATTACTACAGGAAAAATCAACCAAGTGCAAGTAAAGTTCCCACTTAGATGACTTATCCATCACATATATTCTCAACATGTATTTAATTACTTGGTTGAATCTCTATGTCTTCCCATGTTATTATGGATGGTATGTTTTTCTAAAGTTCATATTTGTATCAAATGCTTTAAACAACTCCTTCCATAAATTTGAAGTAAACTTGGTATCTCCATCTGAAACAATTTCCTTAGGTATTCCATGAAACCTAACAATATCACAAATGTAAATTTATTCATTATTAGTTGTTGTATGAGTCATTTTTACAGGAACAAAATGAGAAACCTTTGTCAATTTATCAACCATTACCATTATTGAATCATGTTTCCTTGTTGTCGAGGGAAATTTAGTTATAAAATCAATGGCTACCACTTACCATTTCTTCTCTTGAATTGGGAATGGTTGTAGAAAACCTATTGGGTGTCTATGCTCATCCTTCACTCTCTGACATTCCATACATCTGGAAATGTAATCATCAACATATTTCTTCATTTATGGCCAAAAGAATTGTCTTCTTACTGCTGCAATTATTTTCCAGTAACCACGATGTCTTGCATATAGAAGATTATGCATTTCTTTTAATACCAAATTTCTAAGTTCTCTGGAACTAGGAACATAAATTCTATTTTTATGCATAAGTAATCCATCTTCCTTCATCTCATATTCTTTAATTTTTTGTTGTACATTTTCTTGTTGTAAGATTTCTTTTACCCATAGGTAATGTTGATCTATAACAACAACATCTAAAATTATTTTCTTCAAATCTGATTTATGCATACTAATGGTTGTAGCATGCATGAGATGTAATCTTCTACTAAGTGAATCAACAAGCTTATTTTCTTTTCCTTTGATATTATTTCTGTCAAAATTGCATTCACTTAAAAATTCCATCCATCTCATTTTCCTGACATTCAAATTTGGTTGTTCAAAACGATATTTCAGACCAAAATGGTTCATTCTTAATTCAATTATCTTTCCCATGAGATAATTCCTCCACATATTCAATGCATGAACAATGGAATAAAATTCCAATTCATTTGTGGCATAGTTCCTCTCATGTTCTTTAACCTTTCTCGACTCATAATCAGTGACATGTCCATATTCAGTGAGGACTCCACCAAACTTTCATTTTTGTGTCATAGCATACCATACCATGGAAAGGAAAGGAAATGTATGACATGCAACAGTATACCATACCATACCATACCATACTATGGAAAGTATAGGTAAGGCATGGCATGGAAAGGAATACCATACCATACCATACCAATGTAAGGGATACCATACCCTGGCTTGGCAAGGGAGGTAAAGTTAATACATACCATACCATACCATACCATGGAAAGGAAAATCATGGCATACCATACCATACCATACCATACCAAGGAAGGGCATACCATATGATACCATACCAAGGCAGGGCATACCATACCATACCATACCATACCATGGATTGGCAAGGCAAGTCATACCATACAATACCATACCATACTATTGCAAGGAAAGGAAAGGCATGCCATACCATATTGTGGCAAGGCAAGGAAACACATGTCATGGTATGGAAATTCATACCATACAATACCATGGAAAGGAAAGTCAAGGCATGAAATGGAGAGAAATACCATACCATACCATACCATGGTAAGGAAAGGAATACCATACCATAACATACCATACCAGACCATGGCAAGGCAAGACAAGGCATGGCATGGCAAGGAAAGATATGGCAAGTCATGCATGGCATGGCATGGTAAGGCAAGGCATGGCATGCCATGGTGAGACAAGGCAAGGCATGGAAAGGAATTCAAAGACAATGCAGGACATGACATAGAATGGCAAGGCAACTAAAGGAAAGATAAGGAAATGCAAGGTATGGCATGGCATGGCAAGGGAAGGAAAGGAAATCCAAGGCATGGAATGACATGGTAAGGAGAGACAATGCATGGCATGTAAAGGAAAGACAATGAAAGGCATGACATGGAAAATAATGCAAAGTCAAATCATTCCATGGCATGGCATGGAGAGGTAAGGAAGGGCAAGGAAAGGAAAGGATATGAAAGGCATGGCATGGAAAGGAAATGAATCGTAATGTAAGGAATGGAATGGCAAGGTATGGCATGGAGAGGAAATACAACTCAAGGAATGGAAGGGTAGGGCATGTAAAGGAAAGGCATGGAATTTCATGGCAAGCCAATGCAAGGAAATACAAGGACAAATGTAACAACCCTTAAAAGAAGTAACCATAAAATGAAAGGGGGATAAATATTTTAAACTAGGGTTTAGATAATAAAAAAATTCATTATGAAATGGAAGATGACACATGGCATCCCTACAATATTCAAGACATCAAGCCCTAAAGGGATTAAAATTATTAAAAAATGTAATAAAAGGTGTCAAGGCGTATTCCAATGGTTTAATCATGAGGCATGGAAATGGAAAGGCAAGGCATACCATACCATACCATAACATACCATGGAAATGCAAGTGAAGGTATACCATACCATGGAAAGTCAAGGAAAAACATACCATACCATACCATACCATAACATGGAAAGGAAAGGAATGGCATGGCATGGCATGGAAAGGCTTACCATACCATACCATGACAAGGAAAGGCAAGGTATGGCATAGGAAGACATACCATACCATGCCATGGCAAGGAAAGGCAAGGCATGGCATGGAAAGGCATACCATACCATACCATACTATACCATACCATGGAAAGGCAAGGAGAGGCATGGAATGTAAAGGTATGGAAAGTCATGCATGGCATGGAATGGTAAGGAAAGGCATGGCATGACATCACATGGAATGGAAATGAAAGGCATGATAAGGCATGGCAAGGAAAGGCAAGGTATAAAAAGTCATGCATGACATGGCATGGTAAGGTAACGCATGGCATGACATGGAATGGAAAGGAAAGGCATGGAAAGCAATGGTATGGAATGGAATGGAAAGGCATGCAAAGGCACAACATGGAATGGAAAGGAAAGGAAAGGAAAGGAAAGGCATGACATGGAATGGCAAGGAAAGGAAGGGAAATTCAAGGCATGGAATGACATGGAAAGGAAATGAAATGCAAGGCATGGTAAGGAAAGGTAATGCAAGTCATGCCATAGAAAGGAATTGCATGGCATGGAATGACAAGGCAAAGCAAGGATAGGCAAGGAAAGGAAATGAAACATCACCTTGAGGATTGTATTTTGTATTAATGCAAGGAAGAATCCATTGGACACGCCATCATCGAAAATAGGTAATGCTCATGCATTAATTTCTATTTCATCTTGTCGTAATTCCTGGGTGATTGATTTTAACATACCTAGCCACCCATAGGCCTAGGCATGCTACTTCAAATTAAACACTTCAAAAATGATTTCAAATTTCGGATGACATTTAATTAATAAAGAAGCATGAAAAAATCATATGCAATAATCAAGATTCATACTACATCATAAAATAAATGGAAGATATGCCATGCAAAAAAATAATCAACAAACAACCATATCAAAGACACACATCTCAGAGATATTAATTAATACACAACGGAAATAAAAATATACAAGCATAGAAACACACGAGTGAGAGCAATTGTCTTTAATGAAATGATTTACCAACTTGTTGCAAACCAAGGAAATTCCACCCAACCATAAAAATTGTTAATCTAAGTCTCAATAGTAGGTCACCCCCGAGCCAGGGCTATGAATCCATAAGGATAGTTCAAGGGTGTCACTCAGCTTCCCAAACCAAACAACACTGAAGCTCTCATATATTTCTCAACACACAAAAATCCAAAGTACACCATCTCTCTTCTCTACAACCTACATCACCCAATAGAATGGACCACCTTCTCTGCCACACATTCCCTCAGGTTGTCCACATCCTTCCAGGGCTCCAATGAATCTGGTCAAGAATATCCCTACTTGGACTCTCGGGACTCGCAGTTGCGAATAAAATATAGTACATTCAAATGTATCTCAGGCATGCATGAACAAATTCATGGTTGGAATATACCAGTCATTACTATAGTGAGAAAACAATCACTTCTTCCTCAACAATTCCCCCCCCCCGTGTCCCAATACAATAACAAGAAGGAATGAGGAACAATAATTGAGCAAAATTGAATTAAAGAGTGAAAGTGTCAATGGATAAGAACCCCCAAGAAACCCACAAGATGGGTTTAAATATTTACTTGGAAATCAAGAACCACATGACCTTCCCCCATGAAGGTCATGTAACCACTTCTCTCAATTAAAGAAATTGTGGGTAAAAAATAATAATAAAAGACTTATCCCCTTAATCCCCCTCTCATATCCCACTATAAATCTTGTCCTTGTCCATATAGCAGCCAATGATGTATTTTATTATTAAAAATGATCAAAACATTACATTTCCTAGGCACGCTAGCCTCTTTTAATAATTTGGGCACTCTAGACTTCCATAAATCAACAAAATACATTATTTAATATGTATAATCAAGACCACAGTATTACATTCTCCTCCCCTTTATTTTTGCATTGTCCTTAGTGCATATACAAAACATAAATAAAAAATTTCAAAATTTATTAAAAAAATTGTAGGTACTTTGTTTGCATGGCATATTCATGCTCCCAAGTAGAATCTTATGGACCGTAGCAGATCCACTAAATTTTAACCAGTTCTATGACCCAATTCTAGAGTATTTTTACTTTCTTTTCTAGTATGTACACAAGCGAAGCCTGCAAGTCTTCTTCTGGCTCCACTTGGATCAAGTTCTAGTCAATAACATGGCAAGGATCATGTATATACTTTTTTAGCAAAGAGACATTAAATACAATATGCACATTCACGGAAGCATGCAATGAAAACATGTATGCAACTGGCACTATTTTGTCCAATATCTCAAATGGATCACATAATTTGGTTGTTAGCTTTGTACAACTGCCCAACTTCAATAATCTCTTCTTGGGCTTCATTTTTAAAAGAACATGTTCTCCCACTTTAAATTCTCTAGTTGTTCTTCTCCTATCTGCATAACTTTTATGTATATCTTGAGATACCTTTAAATTTTGATTAATTCTAACCATTTGGTATTCCATATCCTTGATAAATTATGTCCCAAGTACCACTTTGTCTAATGGGTTGTCCCAATTAGATGGAGTATTTCATTTCCTACCATACAAAGCTTCAAATGGGATCATTTTCCATGAAGCTTGATACCCATTATTACAGGAAAAATCAACCAAGTGCAAGTAATGTTCCCACTTACATGACTTAGCCATCACATATATTCTCAACATTTATTTAATTACTTGGTTGAATCTCTATGTCTTCCCATGTTATTATGGATGATATGATTTTCTAAAGTTCATATTTGTATCAAATCCTTTAAACAACTCCTTCTAGAAATTCAAAGTAAACTTGGTATCTCCATCTGAAACAATTTCCTTAGGTATTCCATGAAACCTAACAATGTCACAAATGTAAATTTATTCACTATTAGTTGTTGTATGAGTCATTTTTACAAGAACAAAATGAGAAACCTTTGTCAATTTATCAACCATTACCATTATTGAATCATGTTTCCTTGTTGTCCTGGGAAATTTAGTTATAAAATCAATGGCTACCACTTCCCATTTCTTCTCTTGAATTGGTAATGGTTGTAGAAAACCTATTGGGTGTCTATGCTCATCCTTCACTCTATAACACTCCATACATTTGAAAATGTAATTATCAACATCTTTCTTCATTTATGGCCAAAAGAATTGTCTTCTTAGTGCTACAATTGTTTTCCGGTAACCACGATGTCTTGCATATAGAACATTATGCATTTCTTTTAATACAAAATTGCTAAGTTATCTAGAACTAGGAACATAAATTCTATTTTTATGCATAAGTAATCCATCTTCCTTCATCTCATATTCTTTAAATTTTTGTTGTACATTTTCTTGTTGTAAGATTTCTTTTACCTATAGGTAATGTTGATCTATAACAACAATATCTAAAATTATTTTCTTCAAATATGATTTATGTATAGTAATGGTTGTAGCATGCATGAGATGTACTATTCTACTAAGTGAATCAACAAGCTTATTTTCTTTTCCTTTGATATGATTTATGTCAAAATTGCATTCACTTAAAAATTCCATGCATCTTATTTTCCTGACATTCAAATTTGGTTGTTCAAAACGATATTTCAGACCAATATGGTTCATTCTTAATTCAAATCTCTTAAACATGAGATAATTCCTCTACATATTCAATGCATGAACAATGGAATAAAATTCCAATTCTTTTGTGGCATAGTTCCTCTCATGTTATTTAACCTTTCTCGACTCATAATCAATGACATGTCCATATTGAGTGAGGACTCCACCAAACTTTCATTTTTGTGGCATACCACACCATACCATACCATACCATGGCAAGGAAAGGTAAGGTATGACATGGAAAGGAAAGGTAAGGCATGGCATGGAAAGGAATACCATACCATACCATACCAAGGCAAGGAATACCATACCATGGCTTGGTAAGGCAGGTAATGTTAAGACATACCATACCATACAATACTATACCATGGCAAGGAAAATCAAGGCACAACATACCATACCATGGAAAGTAAAGAAAAGGCATAGCATGGAGAGATATACCATACCATACCATACCATACCAAGGAAGGGCATACCATACTATACCATACCAAGGCAGGGCATACCATACCATACTATACCATGGATTAGCAAGGCAAGTCATACCATACAATACCATACCATACTATTGCAAGGAAAGGAAAGGCATACCATACCATATCATAGCAAGGCAAGGAAATACATGTCATGGTATGGAAAGTCATACCATACAATACCATACAATACTATGGAAAGGAAAGTCAAGGAAAGACATGGAGAGGAATACCATACCATACCATACCATGGTAAGGAAAGGAATGCCATACCATAACATACCATACCAAACCATGGCAAGGAAAGACAAGGCATGACATGGAAAGAAAATATATGACAAGTCGTGCATGGCATGCAATGGTAAGGCAAGGCATGGAATGACATGGCATGACAAGGCAAGGCATGGAAATTAATGGCATGGAATGACATGCAAAGACAATGTGTGACATGACATGACATGACAAGGCAACTAAAGGAAAGACAAAGAAATGCAAGGCATGTCATGGCATGGCAAGGGAAGGAAAGGAAATGCAAGGCATGGAATGGCATGGTAAGGAGATACAATGCATGGAATGTAAAGGAAAGACAATGAAAGGCATGACATGGAAAATAATGCAAATTCAAGGCATTCCATGGCATGACATGGAGAGGTAAGGAAAGGCAAGGAAAGGAAAGTAAATGCAAGGCATGGCGTGGAAAGGAAAGGAATCGTAATGCAAGGAATGGAATGGCAAGGCATGGCATGGAGAGGAAATAAAACTCAAGGCATGGAAGGGTAGGGCATGTAAAGGAAAGGCATGGAATTTCATGGAAAGCCAATGCAAGGAAATACATGGACAAATGTAACAACCCTTAAAAGAAGTAACCATTAAATGAAAAAGGGATAAGAATGAAATCTTTTAAACTAGAGTTTAGATAAAAAAAAAATGCATTATGAAATGTAAGATGACACATGACATCCCTACAATATTCAAGACATCAATCCCTAAAGGGATTAAAATTATGAAAAAATGTAATAAAAGGTGTCAAGGAATATTCCAAGGGTTTAATTATTAGGCATGGAAATGGAAAGGAAAGGCAAGGCATACCATACCATAACATACCATGGAATGTCAAGTGAAGGTATACCATACCATGGAAAGGCAAGGAAAAAATACCATACCATACCATACCATACCATAACATGTAAAGGAAAGGAATGGCATGGCATGGCATGGAAAGGCATACCACAGCATACCATGGCTAGAAAAGACAATGCATGGCATAGGAAGTCATACCATACCATACCATGGCAAGGAAAGGCAAGGCATGGCATGGAAAGGCATATCATACCATACCATACCATGCCATACTATGGAAAGGCAAGGCAAGGAAAGGCATGGAATGGAAAGGTGTGGAACGTCATGCATGGAATGGAATGGTAAGGAAATGCATGGCATGACATCACATGGAATGGAAAGGAATGGCATGATAAGGCATGGCAAGGAAAGGAAAGGTATAAAAAGTCATGCATGACATGGCATGGTAAGGTAACGAATGGCATGACATGGAATGGAAATGAAAGGCATGGAAAGGAATGGTATGGAATGGAATGGAAAGGCATGCAAAGGCATGGCATCGAATGGAAAGGCAAGGAAAGGAAAGGAAAGGAAAGGCATGACATGGAATGGCAAGGCAAGGAAAGGAAATTCAAGGCATGGAATGACATGTGAAGGAAATGAAATTCAAGGCATGGTAAGGAAAGGCAATGCAAGTCATGTCATAGCAAGGAATTCAATGGCATGGCATGACAAGGCAAGGCAAGGATAGGTAAGGAAAGGAAATGAAACATCACCTCGAGGATTGTATTTTGGATTAATTCAAGGAAGAATTCATTGGACATGCCATCATTGAAAATAGGTAATTCTCATGCATTAATTTCTATTTCATCTTTTCCTAATTCTTGGGTGATTGATTTTAACATACCCATCCACCCATAGGCCTAGGCATGCTACTTCAAATTAAACACTTCAAAAAGGATTTCAATTTTTTGATGACATTTAGTTAATAAAGAAGCATGAAAAAATCACATGCAATAATCAAGATTCATACTACATCATAAAAGAAATGGAATATATGCCATGCACAAAAGAAATCAAAAAACAATCATATCAAATACACATATCTCATAGATATTAATTAATATAGAACGGAAATAAAAATATACAAGCATAGAAACACACGAGTGAGAGCATTTGTCTTTAACGAAATGATTCACCAACTTGTTGCAAACCAAGGAAATTCCACCCAACCATAGAAATTTTTAATCTAAGTCTCAATAGTAGGTCAACCCCGAGCCAGGGCTATGAATTCATAAGGACAGTTCTAGGGTGTCACTCATCTTCCCAAACCAAACAACACTCAAGCTCTCATAGATTTCTCAACACATAAAAATCCAAAGTACACCATCTCTCTTCTCTACATCCTACACAACCCAAGAGAATGGACCACCTTCTCTGCCACACATTCCCTTAGGTTGTCCACATCCTTCCAAGGCTCCAGTGAATCTAGTCAAGAATATCCCTACTTGGACTCTCGGGACTCGCAATTGTGAATAAAATATAGTACATTCAAATGTATCTCAGGCATGCATGAAAAAATTCATGGTTGGAATATACCAGTCATTACTATAGCGAGAAAACAATCACTTCTTCCTCAACGATTCCCCCCCATGTCCCAATACAATAACAAGAAGGAATGAGGAACAATAATTGAGAAAAACTGAATGAAAGAGTGAAAGTGTGAATGGAGAAGAACCCCCAAGCAACCCACGAGATGGGTTTAAATATTTACTTGGAAATCAGGAACCACATGACCTTCCCCCATGAAGCTCATGTAACCACTTCTTTCAATTAAAGAAATTGTGGGTAAAAAATAATAATAAAAGACTTATCCCTTTAATCCCCCTCTCATATCCCACTGTAAATATTGTCCTTGTCCATATAGAAGCCAATGATGTATTTTATTATTAAAAATGATCAAAACATTACATTTCCTAGGCATGCTGGCCTCTTTTAATTATTTGGGCACTCTAGACTTCCATAAATCAACAAAATACATTATTTAATATGTAGAATCAAAAGCAGGGTATTACATTCTCCTCCCCTTTATTTTTGCATTGTCCTTAGTGCATATACAAAACATAAATAAAAAATTTCAAAAATTATTCAAAAATTTGTAGGTACTTTATTTGCATGGCATCTTCATGCTCCCAAGTAGAATCTTATGGACCGTAGCAAGTCCACTGAAATTTAACCAATTCTATGACCCAATTCTGGAGTATTTTTACTTGTTTTTCTAATATGTACACTAGCGAGACCTGCAAGTCTTCTTCTGGCTCCACCTGGATCAATTTATAGTCAATAACATGGCAAGGATCATGTATATACTTTTTCATCAAAGAGACATTAAATACAATATGCACATTCACAGAAGTAGGCAATGAAAACATGTATGCAACTTGCAATATTTTTTCCAATATCTCAAATGGATCACATAATCTGGTTGTTAGCTTTGTACAACTTCCCAACTTCAATAAGATCTTCTTGGTCTTCACTTTTAAAAGAACATGTTCTCCCACTTTAAATTCTCTAGTTGTTCTTCTCCTATCTGCATAAATTTTCTGTATATCTTGAGAAACCTTTAAATTTTGATTAATTCTAACCATTTGGTATTCCATATCCTTGATAAATTATGTCCCAAGTACCACTTTGTCTGATGGGTTGTCCCAATTAGCTAGAGTATTTCATTTCCTACCATACAAAGCTTCAAATGGGATCATTTTCCATGAAGCTTGATACCCATTATTATAGGAAAAATCAACCAAGTGCAAGTAATGTTCCCACTTAGATGACTTATCCATCACATATATTATCAACATGTATTTAATTACTTGGTTGAATCTCTATGTCTTCCCATGTTATTATGGATGGTATAATTTTCCAAAGTTCATATTTGTATCAAATCCTTTAAACAATTCCTTCCATAAATTTGAAGTAAACTTGGTATCTCCATCTGAAACAATTTCCTTAGGTATTCCATGAAACCTAACAATATCACAAATGTAAATTTATTCACTATTAGTTGTTGTATGAGTCATTTTTACAAGAACAAAATGATAAAACTTTGTCAATTTATCAACCATTAACATTATTGAATCATGTTTCCTTGTTGTCCTAGGAAATTTAGTTATAAAATCAATGGCTACCACTTCCCATTTCTTCTTTTGAATTGGTAATGGTTGTAGAAAACCTATTGCGTGTCTATTCTCATCTTTCACTCTCTGACATTCCATACATATGGAAATGTAATCATCAACATCTTTCTCCAGTTATGGCCAAACAAATTGTCTTCTTACTGCTGCAATTGTTTTCCCATAACCACGATGTCTTGCATATAGAACATTATGCATTTCTTTTAAGACCAAATTTCTAAGTTTTCTGGAACTAGGAACATAAATTCTGTTTTTATGCATAAGTAATCCATCTTCCTTCATCTCATATTCTTTAATTTTTGTTGTACATTTTCTTGTTGTAAGATTTCTTTTACCTATAGGTAATGTTGATCTATAACAACAACATCCAAAATTATTTTCTTCAAATCTGATTTATGCATACTAATGGTTGTAGCATGCATGAGATGTACTATTCTACTAAGTGAATCAAAAACCTTATTTTCTTTTCCTTTGATATGATTTATGTCAAAATTGAATTCACTTAAAAATTCCATCCATCTCATTTTCCTGACATTCAAATTTGGTTGTTCAAAATGATATTTCAGACCAATATGGTTCGTTCTTAATTCAAATCTATTTCCCATGAGATAATTCCTCCACATCTTCAATGCATGAACAATGGAAGAAAATTCCAATTCATTTGTGGCATAGTTCCTCTCATGTTCTTTAATCTTTCTCGACTCATAATCAATGACATGTCCATATTGAGTGATGACTCCACCAAACTTTCATTTTATGGGATTAGCTTTTTTACCACAAAACTTTCATTTTTGTCAGCAATATTTAAAATAGGCGCACTAGTAAATAATTCTTTTAACAAATTAAAGTGCTCTTCACACTAAATTTTCCATTCAAATTTAATTCCCTTTTTTTTCAAAGAAGTGATGGGATGAACAATATTAGAGAACCCTACTATAAGTATTTTGTAGTAAAAAGCTAATCCCATAAAATATCTGACTTCTGAAACATTCTTGGGTGTTGGCCATCCTCTAATGGCTTCAATATTTTCTGGATCCATTGGTATACCTTGTTCTCAAATAATGTGTTCCAAGTAATGGATCTATTCTTGGTTAAAAAAAACACTTACTAAGCTTGGCATACAACCGATGTTCCCTAAAAACTTGCAATACCAATATCAAGTGATGTTCATGCTCTTCCTCTGACTTAGAATAGATAAGTATGTTATCCAAGAATACTATGACAAACTTATACAAACAATTTATGAATATAACATTCATTAATCACATAAATACAACTGGTGCATTGGTCAACCCAAATGGCACCACTACAAATTCATAATGCCTATACCTAGTTCTAAACTTTGTCTTCTTGATGCCTTGTTCCTTGATTCTTACCTGGTGATATCTTGATCTTAAGTCTATCTTTGAAAATATATTTTCCCCTCTTAGTTGATAAAAGAGGTCATCAATTATGGGTAAAGGGTATTTATTTTTTCTTCATTGTGGCCTTATTCAACTGTCTAAATTCACTACAGAGCCTCAATCTTCCATCCTTCTTTTTGACAAAGAGTATTGGTGCTCCCGAAGGTGAAACACTTGGACTTATGTACCCTTTCTTCAACAATTCCTCTAGCATCATTTGTAATTATTTTTATTTTGGTGTACTCACTTTGTAAGGTGTTTTTTATACTAGGACATCTCCCATTACTAAATAAATAGAGAAATATATCTTCCTCTTTGGTGGAAATCATGATATTTCTTGGAAACATCTTCAAACGCTTGTAGCACTGAAAAATATTTAAGGCTTGGCCCATTTTTATTTTTTGGCTCCTCCACATGGGATACATACAATTGACATCCTTTCCTAAAACATCTCTTAAGTTGTAAGGATAAAATCTCCCTTATAGAAATGGGACTTGGAATTCCTTTCACAGTGCTCTATTTTCCTTCTCCATCAAGACAATTAAATGTCTTGTTATGCCAATCTACGATATCATGGTGCTTTTCCAACAAATCCATTCCAATTAGAATATCATAATATCCCAATGGTATAATATTTATATCAACATTAGTATTTACTCTATTAGGACTTATGGGACAACCTATGACCATATCATTGATCCTTTTTTTGGTTCCAGTGGATAGATGAACCAAACTTGATTTTTCAAGCTTACTTTTCTCCAGATGTAATATATCCACTATTTTAGGATCAATGTAACAATGGATTTATCCTTAATCAATTAAAATAGAAACATGTTGATTGATGATATTTCCGTCCACCTTGATCATATTAGATTAGTACTCTACTTGTCGATATTCTAATGATGCATATATTCTTCCCATGTATTATACTGTTATAGCCTCTTGGATGTTGTGCATGGTCTTCACATTGTCTTTTCTATGAGGGAAATCCTTGTACACATGATATTATTTGCATCCAAAATATTGGATTGGTGGTCTCCCCCTTTTCCCCAAGGAGTATTCTCTCTTGGATTCATCCTTAACAGGTTGGTATTGTTGATTTTTATTTGGGACATTTCTATTAAAAGAGGGTTTCAATCCTTTCTTTCTTTGATCATACTTATCCTTGTTCTTATCCTTCCAAGATTTCTACAAAGACTCTCTTCCCTTTCCTTTCTAATACAAATAATTATCCTTCCTGATGGTCTCAGTCACTATCCTGGGCTCATCATATTGAATATTCTCTTTATAAAATGAAGGCATGCCACTCAAAAACCTTTGTATTTTCATCTTCTCATCTTTTATAAACCCCACATACCTTAATAGTCCCAAGAACTTATTTTCATACTCTGCCATTGTCATGCTTCCCAACCCGAGTTCAAAGAAATCCTACATTTTCTTGTCATATAATTAATCTGAAAGGTACTCCTGAAAATATTACTTGAATTACTTCCAAGTGATCCTTCTCACATTTATGTGCTCAACTTGCTTAAGCTAAACCCACCACATAACAAATTTTCCATGTAAATGGTAAGTGGCAATTTTGTCTTATAGGTTTGATGAGTATTTATGTAATTGAAAATACCTCATGAGTCAAAGGATCCATGATTCAACATAATATTCCCTTTCTCTTTCACCATTGAAGGATGGTGGCTTAAGATTCCTCAACTCTTCTCACAAACTATGAAATTCATGTCTTATTCTTTGGAGCCTAATAGGAGACACCACTAGACTAATTATGGAATATTCATATGCATAAAATTTCCTTTTCGATTGATGAGGTGAGTGATGTTTATGAGTTATTATAGCACTTCTTGAATAACCAACTCTTCTGTAGTTATCTCTTTTTTCATGATATCCTCCCTCTTCCTCCTGCCTTGAGTTTGATCCATTCTTTGCCTTCCTCTGCAAATGATTTAGGATTTGCATCACTTGAGAATTTACTTGATTTTTGTATCTTATCATATTCTCATTTTATTCTTTGTAGCTATATATTTCTATTCTTAAGCTTATCACAGTCTCTTTTAATTTTTCTTGCTCCCCTGTTCCCTTGTGTCCATTTGATTATGTATCTACATTACCAACATTAATATTTTTTCCTTTGGATTCTTTATAATGATTGAAGGATCCCTATCCTTCCTCCATTTCTTGAATATTCATTCTTATCCTGAACTGATATGTTTATACCCCCTAATTCTGCAAAATGTCCAAGCAACCATTTTTGTTAGAAATATGCATATCATAAAAATTTGTCAATTAATGCTACATGTCCATTTTATGCTCAATTTATGAATATTTATATCATAATTATTAAATTTATAATAATTCAACGTTATTATCCTCTTAATCATATTTCCAACAACTGTATACATGCCCTGGTCTGATCTATGAGATGAAATTTATGGCTCTTAGAAGTTAACTGGGTGTTAAAATTTACCCTCCATTCTTTGGGTTGTAAATCCCTCATACTAAATCTATTTGAAGAGTGGTTTACATAGTTAGAAATATATGTTTGATCTCTATTATTTTGGATGCAATAATGATGTTTCTTATATTGATACATATTTTCAAATTTGACTTCTCAAAAATGTCATTAAGGCCTCTGAAAATGACCTGCAAGTTACTGACCTTGAAAAACACTGAAATTTTCTGGTGATTTCCATTAATTTTTTATAACTTCTACAAAATTTAGCTGAATTTTGTTGACTCTGATGCTGACACAAAATCAAAATTCCACTTTTCACTTTGGAGTGATTCCCTATCATTCTATGACCACCATGGCCTTGCCTTATCAACCCTTACCTCCTTCTTTCCCTTTCTTCCTTAACTCCATAGTGCACACACTGCATATTTCGGTCCCCATAGGTTCTTGGATGAAAAAGTGGTGTCATATCATTAGGTCATAGGGATGATCTAGCCCCATATTTCACCCATAATTCTGGGCATGCAAATTTTCTGATTATTTCAATCCAACAGTCATCATGCAGAGGGTGTCAATGGTGATCGACGACCCACGTCACATTACGGGCCCCCCAACATTGAAATCGTTAATTGAGAGGGGATAAGACATAAAAAATAACCAAGGTTAGGTACCTAGTGACGTGGCACACATTATTGGATTGCGACGTCCTTTCCTAGGGTTCTCCCAACCACACTAGACTCCCCTACAATGAGGTTTCACGGGTCTAGCTCATGGTTCTACCCAATGTGTGAACGCCTCACCATGGAACTACCTCACTTTCCACCTATAAAATAATTACCACCATGGTATTTCACATCAACCCACTCTACCACGTCAACTAACATGTACCATCCATGTCATATTGATGTGAAGGTACAAAACAATTCCCAATTTTCCAATTTTTGTCGATTTTTCTAAAATTTCCAAAAACACACAATTTCATAATTATTTTTGTGGTACCCATTGAAGAATTGTATGATATTCATATAATATAATTTGGTTATATGAATACCCTATTCATCATCTACATACAAAATTCTTCATCTTTCTCACCGAATCTCCATAATTGTATTGATAGAATTTGGGGCTTTTACCCAATTTTGTTTAATTTCCACCATGGGCACTCAACAGTCCTGAAATTTGTCCAATTTAACTCCAATAAATTCCCATTGAACTACCACAGTATTAAATTTCTCACGTGCACCAGTGTTTGATATTCATAGAATGAATTCCATTCAATTCATCCACTGTTGTAATTTCAACAAACGAATTCCAGACATCCTCTACAACTACATTTCTGCAAATTTCAATTCTACACTTTGTTAATCATCCCATCCAGGCTTAGTGTTGAAAAATAGAACTTTGACTCAGTGTTGAAAACTAGGGATTTGATACCAATTTGTAACATACCCGACCACCCACAGGCTTGGGCATGCTACTTCAAATTAAACACTTCAAAAGTGATTTTGAATTTATGATGACATTTAATTAATAAAGAAGCAATAAAGACTCACATGAAATCCTCAATATTCATATTACATGATAAAATAAATGGAATAAATTCCATGCACAAAAATAATCAATAATAAAGCATATCAAAGACACATATCTTAGAGATATTAATTAATACACAACGGAAATAAAAATATACAAGAATAGAAACACATGATAGAGAGAACTTATCTTTAACAAAATGATTCACCAACTAGTTGCAAACCAAGGACATTCCACCCAACCATAGAGACTGTTATTATAAATTTCAAGAGTAGTTCACCCCCAAGACTAGGCTATGAATCCACAAGGATGGTTCTAGGATGTCACTCATCTTCGTAAACCAATCAACACTCAATCTCTCACAATTTTCTCAACACACAGAAATCCAAAGTACACCACTTCTCTTCTCTCCATCCTACACAACCCAAGAGAATGGACCCCCTTATCTTCCAAGAAGTCCCTGAGTTTTTCCACCTCCTTATAGGCTCCAATGCATCTGGTCAAGAATATCTCTGTTGGGACTCTCAAGACTCTCAATTGTGAATAAAATATAGTACATGCCAATGTATCTCAGGCATGCAAACACACATTCATGGTTGGAATACACCAGTCATTACTACAGCTAGAAAAAAATGGTTTCTTCCAAAAAAATTATCCCCCCATGTCCCAATCCAAGAACAACAATGAATGAGGAATAATAATTGAGTAACAATGAATGTAAGAGTGAAAGTGTGAATGGAGAATAACCCCTAGACAACCCAGAAGATGGGTTTATGTATTTACATGGAAATCAAGAACCACATGGTCTTCTCCCAAGAATACCATGTAACCACTTCTCTCAATTAAAGAAATTGTGGGTAAATAAAATATAATTAAATACTTATCCCCTTAATCCCCCTCTCTCATGGAATCAAATTTCCCTATAAATATTGTCCTTGTCCGTCTAGCAGCCAACGATGTATTTTATTATTAATAATGATTAAAACATTACATTTCCTTGGCACGTTGGCCTCTTTTAATTGTTTGGGAACATTGGCCTTCCATAAATTAACAAAATATATTATTTAATATGGGGAATAAAAACCAAGGTATCACATTTATTCATGGGCTACAAATCACATGGACTCATTGGATAAAATTTTCTAATACTTCGATACTTGTTCAGAACCACTAATATTCATGTGAGATGATTCTCCTACTAAAGTGTGTGGTAGGGGTAGAGTTGATATAGACCATGTATGATTTTAGGATTTACTTCATGTTCCAAATATTTCAATGAATCGCCCCTCCATCTATCAAATCACTTATTTAGGTTCAAGGAAGAAGGTGGAGTTCACTCCAAACTTAGTTATTATTTTGGACTTGTTAGATGGTTCAAAAATTGTTGTTGGTGAAGTTAATCACCATTCTAGGTTGTACAACTTCGCTCACTTTAATCATAAATATGGTTACATATATATTCTAACACATGATATTGAAGAGTCTAGGTTGAGAAGTGTTAAGTTTGAAGATGGTCCTTCACAGGTACTTCTAGAGAATTCCACACCTCCATCTCCACCGCCACTAGTTGTGAAACTTCATGAGACTTATTTCGATCATATATATGATTATGGAATGTTTAATATTTCATATAATAATCAATAATTTGTAGGTATGTATCATATACCATGATGGTCCTAACAAACTCTTCAAGAATCAAATGATCTAGTGGGTTGTCTTATTGATCCATGGAGAACTAGATCTCATTTTGTGGAGCCTCCACAAGAACTTACTTCCATAGAGCCTTTGCTTCCTATCTATTGTTATATGTTACTTGGATTAGACCATTAGTCTTATGCATAGGGTGAAGTAAACCCCCATTGGGAGGAAACTATGAAAGATGAGTATAATTCCTTGATGGAGAATAACACATGTGAGTTTGTTCCTCTACCTTATAATATGAAGCTTGTTAAATGTAAGAAGGTTTTCAAGACAAAAAGGGTTAGTGATGGATATT
This sequence comes from Picea engelmannii, assembly GCA_009831015.1. NCBI lineage: Eukaryota > Viridiplantae > Streptophyta > Pinopsida > Pinales > Pinaceae > Picea > Picea engelmannii. The sequence continues at coordinate 146,714 of ML793288.1, read as the reverse complement.
TTTGGAGGCAGGCCAAAGTAGAAAAGAAAGGCGTTTTTGGGGAAATAAATCATGCATAAGGAAAGAGACAGCTGGAAGGAAGCACAACACGCGCACATGCAATGAAGGCAACAACTAGAAGGAAGAAGAACAGACATGCATGGGAGGAAGACCTAATGACAATAGGGTTAGGGTTTTGGGAATGCATTGTAAATGGATAAGGATCCAAAAACATATAAAAAGCAGTGTGTGGGTATCATAGGGGGTTGGATTTTCTATTGTTCGGATTGTTGTTGCGAATGTAGTAGTATGCATGAGTTGATGTGATGTGTAATATTTTGATCTATGATCTATTCTGTATAAGTTGTTGAGATAGAGGAGATGAAGGAAGGTATATCTTGAGGGTTAGATCATAGGTTGTGGAGCCTAGTGCGATATAGTCCACCTCATATAGATATTACCCGACTGAGAAGAATTGTAAGCGCGCGACGTTGTAGATGCAAAACTATCATAATAAAAGATCTAAGAGCCAAATATTTGTGGATGTAGCCAAGGAGGGGGTGAACCATGGTAACATATGTATTATGTGATGAATGAATGCATGTCTTTATTATCTTTAGTAGTTATTATTATGTTGAATGAATGAGTTATTATATTTCTTATTTAAATATTGTTACGATATTGAGGGAATAAGTTGTTGGAGTTACTACATAGTCGCGAATGACAATATGTTGCATTTACAAGTTATAATAATGTTTCAATGGTTATCTCTAATATTTCACACTCAATCCTAGGTTGTAAACACTTGATTCTTACAACCATCCATTAAGTCTATCTCGGGTGAGACTGCGGAGTGCATCATATGTGTTGTGTTACCTTTTGGTTTACCAGGAGGGCCAATAGTTTTAGAGGATTTGTTGGAAACCCAAATAGACATGAACTCTAGGTCAATAAACTCAGATAGTGTTTATAACAAAATTAAAACAACAAATGGTTATGTTTTTGTTGGGAGGAACAAGAGAGGGTTAACTAGATGAGATAAGTTGAAGACCTGTCAGAGGCATATCAAGAAAATATTACGGCAAAGAGAAATGAGCCACTAGAAGGGAATGTTGACACCATGGAATCCCACAAAAGGCGAGATAGAAATATGGTTAAGAACACAAGAGCTAGAGTTTGCACAGAAATACAATAGAAACCCTAAGGTAACACCCCACAAATATCTTGAGAAATACATGTTTACTGATTTACACAAAGTATTTTTCTATGATTTTCCACACTTATTGTAGGAGTGGATACTAAGGTTGAAGGATAACCTCGCAATGAACTAGATTCAACAGTTGTATTGGACCCCAGTACATATTGAGTAGTTACAGTAGGTAAACAACAAATTCACCCATGCAGTAGAATTTTGGCTTGACTGTATTGTGGCAGGGTTTATAATAGAGTTTGTAGTCGACACAACGAAGTCGTACAATGCAATGAAGCAAGAGTTTCTATGAGGACATCAAGGAAGGTACATTCGATCGCTCTATACTTCAATTAAGATATTTCTATATAACAAAGGTGTAATGGCAATGGATTCAGATAGCTAAACTTCCCTACGTGCATGTGGGAATGGGGGAAGCACTGAAAAACAAAGGAGAAATGGAAGAAGGAAAGGATAAGGGCAAGAAGGAGGAACCCTTGGAACCAATCATGATGGACGACGACCAGATTAGGTAGATCATGGAAACAACTAGAAAGATGTGTAGCAGAGTACCCTACCAATAAAATGTGAATACCAAGAAGAGAGTCGTAACCGCGAGGGAAGGCTTGGCGAGTGATGAGGACGAGGTAGAGGATCTCCGAGCTATGGAGCAGATTGAGGAAATCCTGTGTGAAACATATGAGAGGAATATGGGAGGTCCAAGAATGGGAAGATAAGGTAGACATCCTATCAATATTAATGTCAGTGTGGAACCCATAAACCCATGTGCAACTAACACACCAAAGAGAACACCACTGTTTAGACAAACAAAGTTCATAAGCAATCAGACACCAGGAAGTACATCTACACAAGGAACAACAAATGGAGGATTCAGTTCAGAAAACACTAGTCAGGTATATATAGCATGTGAAGGTATTATTTCAACATTCAGAATGGAAGGATCCCACCATTAGGTTACCATAATTTCTATGAGAAGCAACAAAAGACCCTGAGAAACATTTGTTCATTTGTGCAAAGATCTGGGAAGAAAAACAGATCACTGATGAAGATACCAAACTTGTGCAGATAGAGATTACACTAAGAGACCGCGCACTAGATTGGTACATGAGTTTAGATGCAAACAGTGTCCCTGGGACAACAAGGGCACTGGTCGACATTAAGAAGCTATTGATTAATGAGTTCCAGAAGTTGATTTTAGAGGATCATTACATGAATGAGATGATCAAAATAAGACAAAAACCAGAAGAATCTGTATGGGAGATTGACCATATATTCAAGTGACTGAAGGGGAATTTGAAGTATCTCATGACCAAGATGTAGCATAGAAACATATTTGTCAACTCACTGCTCCCACACTTAAAATATCCATTGCGACAACATAATTTTCAGACACAGGAAGAGGCTCTACAAGCAGCCTTGCAACTAGAAGAAAACCAGTATCAGCAGACTGACCCAGCTATTGAAGAGATGAAGCAATATTTAAAGAAATTAATGTTTCAACTGAACCAGAATAAGAACAAGGACAAACGAGAAGTCATTTGGTGTACCACATGCAGGACAAAAGGACACCACAAGAACGAATTTCCAACATTTGCATAGTATATGGCAGCAGGAATTCCAAATCCATTACCAAAAGGAGGACTATGATGTGAAATCTGCAAGAAACTGGATCACAACCCTTATCACTACATGATGATGTAGAAATACCAGACAGTCCCTAAGAGATCATATTGCACCTTTTGCAAGTCAATGGGCCACCATGAAAAATATTGTAAAACTATGGATTTGATGCGATAAAAGACATCATATGCATATAGAATGCAGGAAAAAAATGATGACTGGGAAATCCGTTCCACAATTTAATCAAGTTCCAGCTCCATACAACACTGTGCAACAATAGTACAATACTGCGCAACAACCATACAATAACGTGCAACTGCAATACAACAAGGCACAACCTCAATACAATACTGTGTAGTATAATTAGGCACCTCAATATAATGCGTGGAGAGGAGATTGAGCAGGCTACATAGGGGGAGGATGAGCTAGAGGAGGTTTCGAAGGAGGTAGAGGACCAGTAGGATGTCACAATTGTCAACAACCGGGACACTACACAAGGGAATTTCCACTTCCACCAGGAAATTGTATTTATTGTCGCACATCATATCATGATACAAAAGAATCTTCGACACTACAAGTAAAGATCCAAGAAAAGAGGAACTAGAACAACAATAATGTTAAGTGGATTTCAGCCGAAGCAAGGGAACAAGGATGAAACATCAACATAGTTACTTGCGAAGGAGCTAAAATGGGGGATGATGTTGTTCAACAAGAGGCAACATAAAATCAATGGGTGAAAAATAATGTCAAACCAAGGAAGCAATTCGACGTGCAAAAGGAAAAGGATATGTTTAAGCAAGCATGACAAAAATTCTAGAAGGAATATATCATGACGACTTCAACTGCACAGAAAAATAAGGAAGCACCCAAGTACGATATGCCTCCATCATTGGATCATACCAACGAGATGCAACCCAAGGGACAAGTAAGTACAATCAAAGGTTTTTTTAAATCATGTGTAAAAGTATTAAATGATCTATCATATGTGAAAATATTGTAAAACATACTAGAAAAATGTAGCATCGAGACAGAGGAAAAAATAGAACCAAAAACTGTCAATCACCTACATACAAGGAGAAGAACCAGTAGGGAGTTCAGACTAAATACCAACATCGAATATTTCAACATGGGAGACATCATACTAGATCTAATATTTGAGGTAAATGTATTACAAAATAAGACATGGCAATGCATGGGAGAGCCCACGTTAGTATATTCACCTATTCAATTGAAACCGATAAACTAGCATAGAGTCCTACCAATTAGTAAACTGAAATGAGTGACAATTGACTTAGATGGAGTGAGCACTAAAGCAGATTTCAAAGTCATTGAAATCATGGATGGCACAACACCATACCTGAAATTGCTTGGTCTGGATTGGGCATTTGAGAACTAGGCCATAATCAAATTGAAGACCAAGAAAATGACATTTTATTCAAGGGAATACAGGGTCATTACACCATTAGACCCATCATAAGGGGAGAGGTTTGTAGAACCTACTTGCTTAGACTTAGAGGAAATCGACTAGTTGTATAGAACAACTGCGCGCGATGAGGATTATGTAAACCCAACTACATATGGGATACTCAGTTGGAGGAGCATTAATTCATGTGCAACAGACTCAAATACTAGTTTAAAGAACTGGCAGCAAAGGCTACATGAAGTTTCCACACGCAAATGTGCAAGAATAGACTGTGCAGTAAGATGGGTAGGCACATAAATGAGGGAACCACCCAGTTTCCACGGAATAAACAATTTGGAAACATTCTTGAAACAGTATGAAGATGCAGTGTTAGAGAACCATATACTATTAGCACTTGATTTATCACTCAAGGCCACACCTTCAAGATGGTGGGGTGCACACAAAGAGACAATCATAGACTAGTACCAAGGTAAGCAGTTACTGTGCATAAGGTTTGGCGTAGAAAAACAAAACAACAAACAACATAAGTATGATGGACAAGGGGCACCAATGAAACACTTGGAGAAGTGCATAAAGTTGTGGAAAATGACACCCCCATAGGAATGGCCTAATCATTTTATACACACCCTAGTGGGCATACCAGCGAACTGGTATATAGACTAGGAATTGCACAAAGGAACTGCAACCTAGATGACATTGCAACAAAATTTTATAGTCACCTTCTCATTCGAACGTGAGAACCCCAACATAGATGCCACACTAAAATATATAAGAGGAGTGATATTCATCAAAGAACCAGAAGTTGAACTGATCACAGAAGAACAACAACGGAACAAACAGATAGTCAAGGAACTATTGTCATGCTACCATGTGCAAGAGGAAGCACTAGATGAAGACGATTTGCACGATATTCATATTGAAGAAGATGAAGGAGAAAGAGATGTGGAAGGTCCACCCATAGAATCATAACTCATTTCCATGCCAATCAAAGTAAAGAAAGTCAATATTGGGACAACTTAGCAGCCCAAAATGGCTAGCATTGGAGACTATTGGGATGAACAAAGAGTGGAAATGCAAGATACCAGTTATATAAAATATACAGAACATAAATAAAATGCTAGAAATGGAAGAATAACAGTAAAATATCCAGCATAATCTTCACAATACATAGAAATGATACACGAAATAACAATAGAAAAGCACTTTGATTCAGAAAGCAACGTTCATAGGCCTCTTCGAGGGGGCAACCTCCAGTCGAGCAGCGCTCTGTTACAATAATATCCAAGCTAGGGTTCTCATACCCTCGCCTGTTATTTATACTAAATATGTCTATTAAGACAATCATCTAGTGGAAGATCCTTCTAGAAGCAGAATCTTCTATTAGGTCTTCTTACATCCGCCTTATTCTATTTTATTGAAAGGCCTTATTAATATTGACCTTTATTACATCCAAATACATTGATCTACCTATGTGTGGGTTAGGACCTTAACATTTCTGCCCCCTTAAAAACAGCCTTGTCCTCAAGGCTTGAGATGTGGAAACTGCTGCAGAATAGTAGTTGGTTCCCAAGTGGCATCTGTTGGAGTCATGTCTTTCCACTGTACTAGCACTTCCTTGATGGTTCTCTGATGCAGGCGACACTCACGTTGGTCCAAAACCGCTTCTGGATGTAGCCAAATGGAGCCTTCTTCAGCTAACTCTGGAAGGTTGGTTTGAATTTGGCACCTGGTTCCAATCACCTTCTTCAAGCATGAAACATGAAAAACAGGATGTAGCTTCGACTGCCTGGGTAGAGCTAACTGATATGTGACTTGTCCCACACGCTTGAGAACTGTGTAAGGACCATAGAATTTGGGTGCTAGCTTCTGACAATGCTCGGCCTTGAGGGAAGTTTTCTTATATGGTTGCAGTCTCATAAACACCTGATCCCCTTCTGCAAATTGATGTTCAGAGCGACCTTGATCTGCTTGCTGCTTCATTCTATTCTGTTCCATGACCAAGTTCTCTTTAAGGGTACGAAGGATATCCTCTCGAACTACAAGTGTTTGTTCAACCGCCTAGACCTTCGAGGTACCCGGTAAGTATGAGAGAACTGAAGGTGGCTTCTGTCCATATACTTCTTCAAAAGGAGTCATGCGAGTGGCTGTATGGTATGTATTGTTGTACCACCATTCGGAGAGGGGTGACCATTGAGCCCATTGGTGTTTTTTTTCAGAGGCAAAGCACCTCAGATATGTTTCCAAACACTTGTTGACAACTTTCGTTTGACCATCCATTTGGGGATGATAAGCTGAGATGAGATGCAATTGTGTGCCTTGTAGCTTAAACAATTCTTGCCAAAAATTGCTTGTGAAAGTTGGGTCTCGATCAGAAACAATAGAGTGCGGCATGCCATGCATCTTGAAGACCTGGTCCATGAAAATTTGAGCCACCGTGGATGCAGTAAATGGGTGGGGAAGAGCACAAAAATGATCATACTTGGAGAGGTGATCCACCACCACCATTATGACTGATTTATTCCTCGATTTGGGTAAGCCTGTAATAAAGTCCATAGAGATATCCTTCCAAATAGCAGGGGAAATCGTAAGCGGTTGGAGGGTTCCTGGAGATTTGACTATTTCTCCCTTGTTGCGTTGACACACTTCACATTTAGTGACAAACTTACGGATGTCCTGTTTCATACCATCCCAAAAAAAAGAGCATTTGACTTGGTCATATGTTTTGGTGAACCATGAGTGCCCCACTGTGGGTGTAGCATGAAGCTCAGAAAGCACTGTGGATTTGAGCTGGGATTGTTTACCTAAATACAAGTGACCTTTGTATCGAATCCCATCCTAGAGCCAGGAGTATCCTAGGGGAGCCAGAGCCTTGTTATGCAGTTGCTGGATCATATGCGAACTTTTGGGATCTTGAATCCATTCCTGGTGCACAGCTTGGAGCCAATCCGCCACGACATTGTCTTTGCCCTTCTTGTAAATGATCTCATAATCATATCCAAAGATCTTAGTCACCCATTTTTGTTGTTCCTGGGAGGAAATGCGTTGTTCCAGAAATTACTTGAGGCTTTGATGGTATGTCTTAATTTGGAAGCGTTGCCCCAAGAGATATGGACGCAACAACTCAATGGCATGCAGAATCGTCAACATTTATTTTTCATAAATGGGTTTGCCCAGATTCTTTTCAGACAGTTGCTTGCTAATGAAGGCCAAAGGTTGACCCTGTTGCATAAGGACAACACCAATTCATTTCCCTGAGGCATCACATTCCAACACAAAAGTCTTTGTGAAGTCAGGAAGGGCCAGAACCGGAGTGGTGCACATGGTCGTCTTCAAGGTTTGAAAAGCTTGAGCAGCTGCTGGATTCCAAGTGAAAGAGTTCTTTTTTAGGAGAGTCGTGAGAGGTGCTGCAATATTTCCATAGTTCTTAACGAACTTGCGATAATACCCTGTGAGGCCCAAAAATCCACGCAAGCTTTTGAGAGTCTTTGGGTGCGGCCAGTCTTGCATAGCTTCAATCTTTCTCGGGTCCACCTGGACGCCATCCTTTCCCACCAGATGACCCAAGTATTCTACTTCGGAGGCACCAAAAGCACATTTGGACTGTTTTAGGAAAATTTGGTGCTGAGAGAGTAGGTGGAGAACTTGATCCACATGATTAAGATGGTCTGTCCAGGTTTTTCTATATATGAGGATATCATCAAAGAAAACTAAGACAAAATGACAGAGAAAAGGGCGGAAGACATGGTTCATGAGGCTCTGGAAGGTGGAGGGGGCGTTA
>ML793288.1:94645-118763 GCA_009831015.1 Picea engelmannii | reverse complement strand
CTGTTGGTGAATGCTAAACGCAGTACTGATGCCTGTAGCGTAGCATATGCATATGATTGCTTGGCTTTTCGCTTTCTTTTCTTAACTTAGAGTAGCATGCATTTTGCTTGGTTAAATAGTAGTTGCGTTGTGTGCTTAGGATATATAGGTTACAGTTAGGATAGAAGGAGCTCCTGGTACCAGTTAGCAGCATTAGATTTGTTTTCTGTAGTTAGCATTAGATTTGCTTTTCTGTAGTTAGCATTAGATTTGCTTTCATGTAGTTAGCATTAGATTTGCTTTCCTGTAGATAGCATTAGATTTGTTTTCCTGTAGGTAGCATTAGATTTGTTTTGAATGCTCAGAATGGATGCAGTTTCGACCATACCCTGTGTGTTATGACTTAAACGACAAAGCTGATGATCAATGGTTGAACGTAGAGGCAGAATGATTTTGTAGAATTACATTTTTGAATAGAGATAGCAGTACCAGTTTTTGAGTAAGATTGTTTTTCTTCTGTTTATGATTTCATAGGAAATGCTCAGTTTTGAGTTAGTCATCAGAATTCAAATTCTTAGAATAGGTGTGTTCTTTATTTTTAGGATAGCATTCGAATAAAAGACTAGACGCTTGCCTGCGCATACTGTGTATCAGCTCGAAGTATACTAGCCCTGGTTTGACAATTTAGTGATTCAGGACACTTAAGAGCTACAATTTAGCAGCCTGACAGATATCTTTCAGTACTTGAGCATGGGTACTGCGTCACAAGAATATAACACCACGCAAAAGAAAAACCTGGTAGTCCATGCTGCCGACTATCACCTAATTCCAGGACACCTATACAAAATGGTCGCAGATAACATCTTGTGAAGGTATGTATTAGAGCATAAAAGACCAAGATTTTTAGCAGAAGCCCATGAGAAAATAGTAGGAGGGAATTATGCAAGTAAAGATACCACGCATAAGGTATTGCACACAGGACTATGGTGGCCAACGATTCACAAAGACTCAAAGGATTATTGTCAAACATGTGATGTCTGTGAAAGGGTAGGTAAACCCAATAGAAGGGACAAGATGCCATTACGACCACAAGTAACATTACAGGCATTCGATAAGTGAGAAATAGACTTTGTGGGACCAATCAACCCACCATCAAAGAGAACGGGAGAAAGGTACATTATCACCATGATATAGTACCTAACAAGATGGGTGGAGATTTCACCAAAGAAGGATTGCAACGAAGAAAAAACATCACACTTTTTATTTGAGAAAGTCATCACTCGATTTGGGTGCCCAATAATATTCATGAGAGATAAAGGCACGCACTTCATAAACAACACCATCAGTGCTATTCTTGAATATTTTGAAGTCCATCATTAGAAGATAACACCATATCACCCACAGGAAAATGGCATAGTGGAAGCATTTAACAAAATCCTGGAGAACACACTGACGAAGATCTATAACGTTAACAGGGACGACGGGGACCTCAAAGTACCAGTAGTATTATGGGCCTACAGGACTATGTGAAAAAATTTGACAGGGCACACACCAGTCAAACTGGTCTATGCCCAAGAAGAAGTGGCGCCATTAGAAGTTTTAGTACCAAGCTTGCGCGTAGCATCAATTACACATATGACGGAATGAGGCACAGTTCAGGAGCGACTGAACTAGTTAATGACCATGGAGGAAAATCAGATCTTAGCACGATTACACCAACAAGTTCAGAAAGAAAGAGACAAATCTTGGCATGGTAGGCACATCAAGATGAAAAATTTCAAAGAAGGAGATCTAGTATTGATGTATGACAACAAATAGTTTCAGCACCCAGGAAAGCTAAGAATGTGATGTAGGATCATCTCTCCTCACAACCAACCAGCCAGCCACGTCAACGCAGACGTGTTCAAAGGTTGAAGAGAGGCGCAGCCTCATTCAAATATTTGTAATGAATGTAATTTAATACTTAGGCTGGTGAGCCATAGAAGCTGTTCTTTTATGCAGGCGTTAGGTAGGATCTGCCTTTATTGTAGATCGACTGAGATCTAGTTCTGGATAACAGACTAGACATCCATTGAATGTAATTTATTAGAGTAGGTGAACCTGGAGGGAAGCGCTCGATTGAGCCCTCAGGTAAAAGAGATTTTAGATCTCATTTTGAGAGAGTAGAGTTGTTGTAGTGGTTGAGTTGTAGAGCCGAGAGAGCTCAGGAACACCATTGTAAATATACAGGCATTGTTGCCATTGTTAATACAAACAACAATTTTTCCTGCATTATTCTGTATTGAGTGGATGCCTGGGAGTGTTCCCTTTATTCTGTAAATGTATGTTGTGGTCGTATGTTTGCATAGAATTGGGTTTGATTTCAGGTTGAAGGTCTTTGAGGTTTCACACCAGGAGGGTGTGACAAAACGTTGAGGGTTCTGATAGCCGTGCATAGAGGATGCACTTCTGAACTCTGCGGAGTCAGACAAAGACGTGCTGAGGCACAAGAACTAGAATCATCGACTCAGGAAGAAGAACTTTGAGGTTACTGAACACCTCAGGAAGCAAGGCTGTGTAGCTGAAACAAAGTTGCAGACAAAAATTTGTTGTAAGTTCTATGGAGCTCTGCCAGGCGGGCATTGAGCATAAGCACGAGGTGCTGGAGGAAGAACTCTGCTGAGAGTTTGAAGATAGAAGACAAGAATCACTGAGGATTCTATGAGAGCTCTGCCAGGTGGGCATTGAGCAGGTGCAAAGGGTGCACATAAGGAGACATAACCGTTGGAGTGTTCTGTGGAAGAAAAGAGACTCCGCCAGGAGGGCGTCGAGGAAGTGTGTAAGCAGACATAGAAAAGGAAAGAACTCTTTGGGTTCTGGAGCTGAAAGAAGATTCCACTGAGGGACCTTTTCTGGGTTGCTGAACACCCAGAAAAACTCAACAACTTAGTTGCGTGAGCAGCAGGACAACCAGGAAGGCGTCAATTTCTCCATCTGAGGGAGGAGAAGGACAAAAATCCCCAAGGGGTCTGAGTGTTCGAGAGAAGCTCAAGATAGACCACACACTGTGTGCACGAGGAGACTCTGCAAGGAGTGCAGGAGTCGAAAGAACCCTTTAAGGATTCAAAGACAAGCTCAGGAAGAACAACGCTTTTACGCGCAGTAGCGAAGCTCAAGGTGAAGGAGTTCACAGAGAGAAGAAAGAAGAAAAGGTCGAGGCCTTTGAAATATTGAAATTCTCCCAAGGCAGGAATAAAGCACAAGAATCTCAGGAGGAGGAGTGTCAGCATCAGATCAGATCTAGACCATTGAGGAGTTCACGTCCAGGAGGAGCTCAGGAGGAGCCCATAGCAGAGGAGGAGACTGACAGCCATCAGATCTCATATAGAAATCCTGTCAACCGTTGGATCGGGAGAAGGTGCGCGGAGATTAAGCGTAGGAGCAAGCGTGCAAACGAAGAAGTGGTCTGAGCCGTTGGATCTGGTGCAGCATCACGACAGCCGTCGGATCTGCAGAAGCTGCGAGGAAGATAAGAGCCATCGGGAAATCGGAGTTCTCGAGGTCATGAGAACTGGGACTTGTAAAGTCTCGAAATCCCGAGAGTTAATCTGAGCCGTCTGTTTGAGGAGGGGCACGTGTCACGCGATCATCCGTTCCAGAGATCCGAGGCACCAGGCATCGGGACTTGCAGGTCTTGAAACGGCGACAAGATCTGAACCGTTCGTTTGAAGGACGTGTGTCAGAGGATCCCAAGGAATCAGGAATCGACATATCGAAGTTCTCAAGGTCGAGGGAACCAGGGCATCGAAAGTTTTGAAATGCCGACGAGATCGGGATTGTCTTTCGGAGGGATGCATGGCAGCGATCGAGCACTATCAAGGAGAGCGACAGGGAAGTCAACCCATCAGTGTTTGGAGTCAATCGGGATATCGGGGATCCCGGTGACAAGGGATTAGTGCATTTCGAAATCGTGATCCGCAAAACCCCGATCAGTGGGGAACAACTGTCAGCATAGAAGCGAAGGAGGACAGAGGTGTAGTGGAGGCCAGCTGTCAACGATATAGAGGAGTCAGAGATCAGCGTATCGCAGTTCCCGTGAACATTATAATTTTAACATCGTGAACCCCGTAGCCTCGATGGGATAAGGTTGCGGTCACGGGAGTTGGCCCTATGAGCAGGAGCTGAGCTGGGAGAGCCAGTGCGTGAAGGCCGCATCGGGGATCGGAGAATCGCGAGTCTTGAGGGAACGGGCATTTCGACATCGAAAAGTCTGAAACCCCAATAGGTGCATATGGCTGGGGTCATATGAAGGCAGGTCATGTGGACCAAGGCATAGTCGGTAGGGGCTAGCTCGTAGAGAAGGAACTCATCGCAATTCGGGGATTGGAGAGGTAAGGCGTTCTCGACAGTGAGAACCGCGAAACCCCGAACCCCGATACAGAGTCAGGGATAACCACGGTCAAGTGCTGAAGGTCGTGGAGGGTAAAGAAGGACCTGTGGATTGGGTCGGGAATTTGCACAGTGATTCCTGAGAGGATTAAAGAGTCGCTTTGGCTCAGCATAAGGGTTTTAGAATCGATCCTGTGAGTAGGAGGTCAGGTAAAGAGACCTTGCGGGGTGATAGGAGGGACCTCTCTCCGTCAAGTGGTATCAGAGCCTGAACTTCATCTGTATATTTCAGGTGAAGTGAGAAGCAGGAGGAAGACAGAGTTGTGAGGACTCTGTGACGATTGTTTGGGGGTAGGCAGCAGTCGAGGAGACAGTCAGCAGGACTGTAAGATGAAGCTGGAACACTCAGGGATGCAGGGTGATAGCAGTAGATCTGTCAGGCAGGCAGATAAACACAGCAAGATGGCTACTGAACGCCATAAGAATGCTGAACGGAAGAAGCCAGAGCTGATGAGCGCAGCAGAAATGGATAAAGAGATCGCTGACATAAAGCGAGAGATGGAGGAGCTTGAAATGAAGATGCGGCAGAATAAAAAGCCGAGATGGGTATATGAATGGCCCATGAAGACGCCAAAGGTGAAATGGCCAGTCAGGAAGCTGATGGTCAAAGGACAACAAAGATTGTTAAGGAGATGGCTGAGGTATGCTGAAAACCTCAAGGCCACAGAGGAAGAAATGGTTTACATCTATAAACCAGAGATTGGAGACATTCTCAGTGCAGAGAATGATCAGAGACCGCTGAGGGATCTCATAGACTGCCAGGAGGGCAGTGGAAGGTTTCCAATTTGCCAGATGGGCAAGGGAACAGAGATGAGATCGACTGATGATCTCAAGAACTGCCAGGAGGGAAGAGAAGAAGAAATTCCATATTTCTAGGAGGGAAACGAGATGAGTTCGGTTGAAGATCTCATGGACTGTTAGGAGGACAGTGAGGAAATTTCACATTTCCAGCTGGGCAACGATAAGAGATCACTGAGGGATATCGAAGACTGCCAGGAAGGCAGCAGAAGCATCTTAAACTGCCAGGTGGGTAGAGATGAGAATGCGAGACCATCTGAGGGTCTCATGGACTCGATGAAGAGTTCAATTCAGCAAGGAGTGCTGATGAAGATGGGATCGGTTGATCTCATGGTCTGCTAGGGAAGAAGCAGAGACATCCCATATTGCCAGGTGGGCAGGGATGAAAAAATGAATTTGGATCATCCAGAGGAGCTGACAGAGCAGATGAGACTGTCTGATAGTCTCATAAGTTCAGATATGGAAAGGGATCAGCAGGTGCAGCTGACAAAGGAGGAAGATCATAATGATATTCTGATGATTGGGGGAATACAGATATTCCTACCATTTTCCCAGGAGGAGACAGAAAGTTGTATCGCAGGTGCATCAACAGCAACAGAACAATCACAACTGATAATGACTATTCAGGAGGAATTGGAGCAGGTATTTGAGACTACCCAAGCATAAGCAAAAGATGAAGAAGTTGTAGCGTTGGAGCTGACAGCAGAAGAAGAAGCAGAAGACGGAGAAGAGAAGAGTGAGCATTCCAAGGAATGGCTCAACACATTCAGCATTGAAGCTGAAGAGACCACAACATGGGAGGTTGCAGAAACAGAGGAAGAAGAAGCAGACAACACTTGCTTTTCTGATCTGTGGGATCATATAGAAGCCCTAGAAGAAAGGGTGAGAGTGTAGGGAAGGCACATCCAACAGGTGAAGTTGGAAATAGATGAGGAAGGTGTGGGAGATCATGATGATCTGCCCAATGGCCAGAAATTTTTGCAGCTGAGGAGACTGCAACAGTAGGACCACCCACTGGAGTAGCTTGACCGAGTGATAGAGGACATCAGAAGGCTGATGTTGAGATCAACAGAAACTGCCAGTGAGGAAACGCTACGCAAAAGAGCAGTAGCAGCAGAATGGAGCAGATGGAAAGCTCCACAGATTCGTTTGGGACCCAGGAGGATTCCAATAGCTACAGGGGAAGCTCATGAGCAGGAGCTCATGAATTTTGTAGTTGTGGAGTATGATGCAGGAGCATCTCTCCACGCAGCCAGGCAGCCAACCATGTCAGCGCGCACGCATTCAAAGGTTGAAGAGAGGCACAAACTCATTTAAATATTTGTAATGAATGTAATTTAATACTTAGGCTGGTGAGCCATAGAAGCCGTGATTTTATGCAGGCGTTAGGTACGATCGACCTTTATTGTAGATCGGATGAGATCTAGTTCTGGATAGCAGACTAGATAGCCATTGAATGTAATTTATTAGAGTAGGTGAACCTGGAGGGAAGCACTCGATTGAGCCCTCAGGTAAACGAGATTTTAGATCTCATTTTGAGAGAGTAGAGTTGTTGTAGTGGTTGATTTTTAGAGCCGAGAGAGCTCAGGAACACCATTGTAAAGATACAGGCATTGTTGCCATTGTTAATACAAACAGCAGTTTTTCCTACATTATTCTGTATTGAGTGGATGCCTGGGAGTGTTCCCTTTATTCTGTAAATGTATGTTGTGGTCGTATGTTTGCAGAGAATTGTGTTTGATTTCAGGTTGAAGGTCTTTGAGGTTTCACACCAGGAGGGTGTGACAGAACGTTGAGGGTTCTGATAGCTGTGCACAGAGGTTGCACTTCTGAACTCTGTGGAGTCAGACAAAGACATACTGAGGCACAGTAACTGGAATCATCGACTCAGGAAGAAGACCTTTGAGGTTACTGAACACCTCAGGAGGCAAGGCTGTGTAGCTGAAACACAGTTGCAGATAGAACTTTGTTGTAAGTTCTATGGAGCTTTTCCAGGAAGGCATTGAGCGTAAGCACGAGGTGCTGGAGGAAGAACTCTGCTGAGAGTTTGAAGATAGAAGACCGGAATCGCTGAGGATTCTGTGAGAGCTCTGCTAGGTGGGCATTGAGCAGGTGCAAAGGGTGCACACAAGGAGACAGAACCATTGGAGTGTTATGTGGAAGAGAAGAGACTCCTCCAGGAGGGCATCGAGGAAGTGTGTAAGAAGACACAGAAAAGGAAAGAACTCTTTGGGTTCTGGAGCTGAGAGAAGAGTCCACTGAGGGACCTTTGCTGGGTTGCTGAACACCCAAAAAAACTCAGAAACTTAGTTGCGTGAGCAGCAGGACAGCCAGGAAGGCGTCAATTTCTCCATTTGAGGGAGGATAAGGACAAAAATCTCCAAGGGGTCTGAGTGTTCGAGAGAAGCTCAGGATAGACCACACGCTCTGTGCATGAGGAGACTCTACAAGGAGTGTAGGAGTCGAAAGAACCCTTTAAGGATTCAAAGACAAGCTCAGGAAGAACAACGCTTTTACGCGTAGTAGCGAAGCTCAAGGTGAAGGAGTTTGCAGAGAGAGGAAAGAAGCAAAGGTCCAGGCCTTTGAAAGATTGAAATTCTCCCAAGGCAGGAATAAAGTGAAAGAAGCTAAGGAGGAGCAGCGTTAGCATCAGATCAGATCTGGACCGTTGAGGAGTTCACATCCAGGAGGAGCTCAGGAGGAGCCCATAGCAGAGGAGGAGACTGACAACCATCGGATATCATATAGAAATCCCGTCAACCGTTGGATCGAGAGAAGGTGCGCAGAGATTAAGCACAGGAGCAGGCATGTAGACGAGGAAGTGGTATAAGCCATTGGATCTGGTGCAGGATCGCGACAGCCGTCGGATCTGCAGAAGCTGCGAGGAAGATAAGATCCATCGAGAAATCAGAGTTCTCGAGGTCATGAGAATCGAGACTTCTAAAGTCTCGAAATCCTGAGAGTTAATCTGAGCCGTCTGTTTGAGGAGGGGCACGTGTCACGCGATCATCTGTTCCGGAGATCCGAGGCACCAGGCATCAGGACTTGCAGGTCTCGAAACGGCGACAAGATCTGAACCGTTCGTTTGAAGGACGCGTGTCAGAGGATCTCGAGGAATCGGGAATCGACATATCGAAGTTCTCAAGGTCGAGGGAACCAGGGCATCGGAAGTTCCAAAATCCCGACGAGATCGGGATTGTCCGTCAGAGGGACGTGTGGCAGCGATCGAGCACCGTCAAGGAGAGTGACAGGGAAGTCAACCCATCGGTGTTTGGAGTCAATCGGGATATCGGGGATCCTGATGACAAGGGATCAGTGGGGAACAGCTGTCAGCATAGCAGCGAAGGAGGACAGAGGTGTAGTGGAGGCCAGCTGTCAACGATATAGAGGAGTCGGGGATCGGCATATCGTGGTTCCCGTGAACAAAATCATTTCAACATCGCAAACCCCGTAGCCCCAACGTGATAAGGTTGCGTTCACGGGAGTTGGCCCTATGAGCAGGAGCTGAGCTGGGAGAGCCAGCGCGTGAAGGTCCGCATCGGGGATCGGAGAATCGCGAGTCCTGAGGGCACGCAGATTTCGACATCGAAAAGTTCGAAACCCCGATAGGTGCATATGGCTGGGGTCATATGAAATCAGGTCACGTGGACCAAGGTATAGTCGGTAGGGGCTAGCTCGTAGAGAAGGAGCTCATCACAATTTGGGGATTGGAGAGGTAAGGCGTTATCGACAGCGAGAACCACGAAACGCCGAACCCCGATACAGAGTCGGGGATAACCACGGTCAAGTGTTGAAGGCCATGGAGGGTAAAGAAGTACCTGTGGATTGGGTTGGGAATTTGCACAGTGATTCCTGAGAAGATTAAAGAGCCACTTCGGCTCAGCATAAGGGTTTTAGAATCGATCCTGTGAGTAGGAGGTCAGGTAAAGAGACCCTGCGGGGTGATAGGAGGGACCTCTCTGCTTCAGAATGCATTGGCAAGGACCGTACAAAGTAAAATATGTCACAGATGGAGAAGCTATACAGTTAATAGAATTAGCAGGTACATAACTCAGAGGGATGATAAATGGGATCCGATTGAAGTGGTATAAGGAAATTTGACCATCCACTTCCCAGTAAAAACAAATAAAAAAAAGGGAGCCAACCAATGGGATCCAACCTATTAGCACTCGGTAAATTTCCTAGAGGTTGAAAAAGAAGAAATCCACAAAGGTAACTTTATCCAACCACTTTTAAAACTGGGATCTAACCCTTCCATCTTCAGAGAGGGATCTCTCTATATGATTTAGCTTTGTTTTTAACTTTAGATGTTAGGCTAGGTAAATAAGTAGGTGGGTTTTGTTGTCAAAGTGTTTTTAAATTGGTTGAGATAGTCTACACATCCATTGGGCTATGGGGTTTACGTTTAGATAAATATGAAATACCACCAGAAACGTGAAGGAAGACTTCCACAGAGAAAGATAATATACTCACTGGATCTTTTAGTAGCTTAAATGATGAACAAAAGAAAACACGAGAGAGATAAATTCAACTAAGAAGCATTTAAGAATTTCTTAATTGAAAACACCAGAAGATAAACACAAAAATATTTCAAGTCAGAAACAGGGTATCCAAGATAAATCCTGCAACATTCGTTACTCTTAAATATTAGTTTCAGAAAACAATATGACCACAAAGCAAGAATAACATTCAACTTAGAGAATAAACATCACCAGTGAATACACGCAAGAATCCTGTAAAAGTGCCTCCTTTTTATTAATGGAAGATCTCTTCAAAAATGATACAGTCTGATAGCATCAAGGTGTAAAGATAAACAACCCCCAATACTTCGAAAGGTGAAGTATTTATAATTCAAATTACAAACGTTCCTGTCATAACTGATCAGGACGTGCTCATTCTATTTTTAGCCTAACTAATTTTAACTAATCAAACTAATTGATGACTTGGTACAATTGCACGCGGAAATTCTGGGTAGACCGTTGATGAAGCCTTTGCACGACCTCATATGACTGGATAGGTGACTGGACCTGGACAACTCATCTGCTAATCGAGCAGATCACAGAGTTCCTCCCATCTGAGATGACTAGGCACAGTGACTTTGAGCAGTCTCCGATACACTTCGTCCATTTCCGTATACTTGGCGAATGTGGGCTTAGTGAGGAATATGTATCTAATCTCGTGTTGGATGCTGATGTCCAACTGAAGAGCATCCAGGAATTCTTTGTCGGTGATGCTCCCTTGTATGCCAACAAACTTTGAACTGTCCTTAGACACTTCAGATAGTCTCTTTTCGTAATCTGGGAGTGTCATCAGTTTATCATTAATAACCTTCAGACCAGGGAGATCTTTTTTCCTTAGGGACCTGTGGCGTGGTAGTTGGTGGCACAGTCATCGGGGGGACCTGGTGTTCCACTTCGACCAAGGTGTCAGGCACCCACACAGTCTAGTTGGTGAATTTTTCAATCTCAGGCTTGGACTCATGCACGTACGGGATGTTTTTCCTCTTCACCCACATTTCTGAGATGATCCTGCATGGGTCATAGTGGTAGGGGAAGCCTAAGAAAAACTTCATCTCTCTCAGCATATGGTCCACTTCTTCTCCGGCACCATGACTGTTGCAGATGAAGGAACCAATCTACCCCTTGATTCGAAGTTACTTCTTCTTCTTCAATGATATGATATGAATATCATCAGAATTCATGATCTGTCTTATATATTCTAATGCAAAGATTCTTACCAGCACATATTTGGGCAGCTTGTAGGGTGCCAACTCACACCTGAATACTCTGATCTTGGAGTGGTTTTGATACAGGTAATAATCGTCAGTCTTTGTGTTGTCCGAGAGATGCAGAATTCTCTGGACTTCGTCATTTATTCGAGGCTCGGGACTGTCGCTCAACATGCTTACCACAGGGTGGTAGAACAAATCGATGAATGCTTTGAAGCTGTATTCTATGGAATTATGTTTCAACAAAGACGTCCATGATGTGACTGGCTGAGGCCTCCCATCTGCGTCCATTTTCTGCATGGAAAAACTAAACTTATCTGCTTGATAGAAAACAAACATGTAGGCCAATAAAGACGAATATCTGAACATGCCTTCCGTGCCAAAATTCACGAACTCTTCATGAATATTGTCAGCCAAGAAGGTGTTGTAATCAAATTGTGTGGTGGGTTTTTCATCAGTGGAGAAAATGGATAGAAAACCCAGAATGGGCTCATCTACCCACTGGTCAGAATAGTACCCTAACAGAGTACAAAGGGAGAAAATGACTTGGTTTCCTTTGGTGGAGAACATGGACGACGGGTAAGGGGGATTTGTGGAAGGGAATTGAGTGGAGGTGGGAAGAAAAATCTTGAATATTTGAGCTCTCTAGGGAAACGTCATCTTCTGATATAACTCTGTAAGGACCTCTAGGTTGAAAGGAGACACAGACTCGGCACGGGGAATTTGCATCATCTGGTCTATGTCTTCGGGAGTGATGAGGAAAAGGGTGTCTCCAGATGAGGATTTGACGGCTCTCTGTTCGGGAATATAGTGATCTTGGCATTTAAGTGGAAACTCAGGAAAATGATGGATTTGGGGAAAGAGGTACAGGGGTAAATTTTACTCCCATAGTCCAATTTCATCACTCTGGTCCAGGAAAACCTTCCGGAGCCATGACTGGAGGTCTGAAAAATTGAAATCACTCTTGATATCAGCGATCAATCTGTCTTTGTGGACCAATGGGATTTTTTCCAGGTCGACAGGAGGTGGGAGAAAAGGATTCTCCTCTCCTTCTGCTTGTCTTGGCTTTGGCGCCATCTCTGCAACAGTACCTGCAAATAACATGAAGTTAGTGGGGTCGACTGACTGTGGATGAAGGCGACGGGATGTAATGGAGGGGAAGGCTATGAGTTTTTCTGGCGCAACAAGTGAACAGTGAAAATGGGGGAGAACGGTAATTTTATTTAAAACTGGGGTCGGTCGGGCGCGGGAGATAGTTCAGTAGGATAACGGGTATGTTATCCAGTAATAAATGGACAACGGGCCACTTGGGGGTGAGATGGCAGGTGACGGTGGCCAAAACATACGGAAGGTTGACATGGCTGCTAGGGATTGGAGGTGAGAGTCGCAATAAGGGGCTGGTCATGAGTGGAAAAGGGTAGGGGACTGACAGCGGGGACTGACAACAGTTATGGGATTTGACATAACTCAGGAGAAAGTGGAACAGTGGAAAATGACGTCCATGAGTGACGGGGGCTGTCAAATAGCAGATGGTGATGGGACTTCGGGACCAATAGGCTGATGCCACACATGAAAAGGGGCCCGCCAGAGGGGAAAAACTATTCCGGACCCCCCCCCCCCTCGGTTAAAAGCAGATCACCAGGGGCGGTCCGAAATCCAATTAGGGTCGTTGATCTACATGCCCTCTTCTTGGCCACAGATCTTAGTGTGTCGTTTATCATTCATTCTGAACCACCCCCCCCCCCTCCGTTAAAGGTAGAATGGATGGGGGGGTCCGTAATCAAATCTGAACCGTGGATTTACGCGCTCGTTCCTGGACTGTCTAGATCCACGCAAATCTTATCACCGATTTCGGACCCCCCCCAGTTAAAAGAAGAACGGTCGGGGGGGTCTGGAATTCTTTGTGCGACGTAGATCTGAGCGTCGCGATCTAGACCGTCAAAATGTGCAAGGAGCATAAACTGGGGCATGGAGAACACATGCACTGGGAAAATTTAGGATAAAAGTATTTTTATGGGTTTTTTCCCAAAATTTCAAATGACACCACCAAGGGACTTCGATCAAGCAACCTTTTAAGCATTTGAGACATGGTGCAACATTTTTCATCAAGCTGGCTTTATTGGATTGAAACAATGAAGAAACTAACCTGCATGCTAACCTATCTTCCTATGACAATTAACCCAGATTAAACTGTTGGGTTAAGAAATTACTCTACCCTAGGGCTATCTGACCAGGATTAGACAGTCTGACCAGATTTATTCACTAATCTAACCTAGACACTTTGGCTAAGATTAAACTGTTTAGCCAAATCTTTCACTACCCTATCAACATCAAATTCAAAAGAACTTGGCCATGCTTGAAAGGTATGGCCAAGTTACTATTATTGCATGGGGATTTTATTTCAATTCTTTTATGCCCTCTTTTTCTTTTCTTTTTTCTTTTTTCTTTTTTCTTTTTCTTTTTTCTTTTTCTTTTTTCTTTTTTCTCTTTTTCTTTTTTCTTTTTTCTCTTTTCTTTTTCTCAAATTAATTGCAGAATGAAAAATCATTTGTCAACAAAAATACTAGAGACAGATAATATCCCAGTCACTAGTTGATTCCCATAATTTATGGGGTGATAACAGCGGCTCCACCTGGGGATGGTACTTTCTCTATGAAGTGCCAAGAATCCTGGTTTCTGTAGTCCTAAAAATTTCTTCCTAGTAGCCTTCGTTGGTTTTATTCTTAAAACTTGGAAAAACAATGGTCAACAGCTTAGGGCCTTCTCTTCAGGCTTCAACCAATTGACTGATGTTCTTCACTCAGAAAATGCAAGTAAAAATGAAAATTAAAATGGTATGTACAATGGAGAGTGAGCACTCAAATCTTCTACAGAGGTGGGACATAATGTTTCAACATTCTTCCATTCACAGGTGCTACTGGAAGATCTGACCCATCGACGTTGTTTAGCAAGAAAGCATTGTTTCCCCTGAAAGCTTGGATCATGTATGGCCCGGTCCACAGATTATCAAATTTTCCATGCTTTCCATTGTCCTCATTCCTGGCATCCCATCTCAATACCAAATCTCCTAGCTCGAAATCATCCTCCTTGGTTCGTTTTTCAAAGATATTCTTGATATTTTCTTGGACGACCTGAGTTTTGTTGAAAACGTCTTCCCTAGTCTACTGCAAATGGATCATCTGGTTGATCCTTCTCTGTGAGTCATTTGGCTCAGCTTGTACCTCTTGAAGCAACTTCATGATAGGGACTCCTAAAGAAGTGGGGAAAAATGCCTCTGTACCATAGACCAGCTAGTATGGTGACATACCAATTGACCTTTTGGTGGTCAGCCTGTTAGCCCATAAAGCAAAAACCAACTTATTGTGCCATGATTTCTTGTTTTCCTGCAAAGTTTTCTTGATGATATTTACCAAAGTTTTTTTTGAAGATTCCGCCAACCCATTCCCCTAAGGGTAGTAGGCTATGGAATGCCCCAAACCAATGTGATACTGGTTGCAGAAATCTATGAGTTTCTTCGACCGAAAGGCAGCTGCATTGTCAGTTATAATCTTTCTAGGACAACCAAAAGGAGAAAAAATATTATTTTCAAGAAATTTGATAATAATAGAGTCAGTGGCTTGCCTGCTTGGTACTGCCTCGATCCATTTGGTAAAATAATCGGTGGCAGTAAGAATCCACCTATGTTGGCCTGAAGAAGGTGGGTGTATTTCTCCAATGAAGTCGAGCCCCCATTGCTGGAAAGGGGCCTCAACTGAGATTGGTTTCATAGGTAGAGGAAGGAGCTTCCTTTTTCCTTCAAACAGTTGACACTGGTGACATGCTGTTACCTTCTGATGCACATCGACAAACAGGGTGGGCCAATAAAATCCAGCTCTGAGTATTTTGTTGGCTGTGACCTTCCAGTTCAAATGGCCACCACATTCTCCTGCATGAAACTCTTGCAACACTTTATCAACTTCATCTTTTAGTAAACAATTTAACAGGATGCCTGCAGGGTCTTTCCAATACAAATTTCCGTCTAGAATACAGAATTTCAAAGCTTTCAACTTTAAAAATCTAGCTTTAGTCTTAGTCAAACCAGGGGGAGCTTGTAGATTTTGTAAAATGAATATAAGGTCTGCATACCATGGAGAGTTGAGAAATACCTCTCTCACGTTTGGAGTCTCCATCTCGCCCTGTTCATCTGCCACATCTAGAAAATTAATGTCAAGAGCATGTAAATTAGATTCAGCAATTAATTTAGCAAGGACTTGACCTTTGATTAGTTTCGTGGGCTTAATTTCTATATCGTATTCTAAAATGACATCAATCCATTTTCCCCTTCTTCCATCAGGGTTGTCCTATGTCAAAATGTCTTTTACTACCGTGTTGGGAACATATGATATGGTGTGGGAATGAAGAATGTAGACCCTAAAGTCCTTTATGGATTTTACCAAAGAAAAATCTTGCTTCTCCATGATCTTGTAATTTAGAGAAGCATCTCTTAATACTTTTCTAAAGAAATCTATGTGATTTTCATACCCTTCGTTGTTCTTTTGAAGTAACACCGCTGCTATGGTATGTTCGAATGCGAAAGAAAAAAGATAGAAATCTTTAGTAAAATCAGGACTGATCAAAACTGGGGCTTCTGTGAGTGCTTGTTTTACTTGTTCGAAAGACTGTCTGGACTCAGAGTCCCATTTAATTTTTACCTCTTTTTTAAGCATGTTTGTAATGTTTCTGAGGAGTTCAGCTAGATTAGGAATGAATCTTCGTAGAAAGTTAATTCTTCCGATAAACGACTGTAGTTCTTTGAGGTTTCTTGGGTGTTCTAATTTTTGTATGGCCTCGATTCTACCGGGGTCTATATTGATTCCATCTTTGGAGATGATGTGTCCCAACAATTTGCCTTCTTCTAACCCAAAAAAACTCTTCTTAGGATTTAAAGAAATCCCAAACCTTCTACATTTATCGAAAACTCGTCTGAGGTGCCGTAGGTGTTCATCATCGGATTGGGAAAACACAGTCACATCGTCTAAATAAACGATGATAAACTTACCCGATTCTTCCACGAAGGCGATATCCATTTCCCTCTGGAACGTGGCTCCTACGTTCATCAGACCAAAAGGCATCTTCACATACATAAAAGTGCCCCGAGGTGTGGTGAAAGCGGTTTTTTCTTGGTCGTCTGGGTGAACTAGGACCTAGTTGTAGCCCGAGAAACCATCCAATAGAGATATCCGACTAGACCCGACCACCCTTTGCAGGATGTGGTTCATTTTCGGCAAGGGGTAATTATCCTTTAGGGATACTTTATTCAGATTTCAAAAATCTATGCAGAATCTGATTTCCCTGGTTTTCTTACATGTAGGGACCAAATTAGAGACCCACTTGGAGAAACGCAATGGGACTATGATCTTGGCATCGTACACTTTCTTGATTTACTTTTCTATCAGAGGGAGCAACTGGGGATTTATCCTCCTAAGTTTCTGCCTAAACGGTTTTTGGTCTTATTTTATTGGGATCCTGTGTTGTATGATGCTGGTGTCATAGGCTTTCAAATCTTCATAGCCCTAGGCAAAAACATCTGAATATTCTTTGAACAGCTCAATGTATTTGAGCTTTTGTTCTGGGGGTAATGATTTGGATAGTTTGACCATCCTAGGTTTCTCTTCAGTCCCTATATTACAATCTTCTACCTCTTGTCCATGGGCCTCTATTTTTGGTTTTTTGGTTACATCGTCACTATCAAACAAGTCTTCTAAAGGAACAAGACCTCTAGGCAAAACATTTATTTTTAACTGTAAAACATCAGTGTCCATTTCTTCATCACCTAGTTCTCCTGAATCTATGGTATTTACACTATCACTTTCAAAATCAGAATTTTTTACATTTTCATCTTCGTTCTCTAAATCTATATTTGTACATTCAAAGTCGTTCTTACATTGCAGAAAGTCTTCTATCTGATCATCATTACCAAACACTTTCCAGTACCTGATATTGCCGGGAACTGTTGGTCTGCATTTCACCTCAACAGTGTATGGACGAGTCGGGCGGAAAGGAATCTTGCAGGTGGCTGCTGACATGGCCAATCCATCCGCTAGAATGTTTTGTCCCCTCGGCACTAGAATGTTTTGTCCCCTCGGCATTACCTGTAAGTCAAATTCAGTAAAAAATCTCAAGGCGTCAAGAACAACATTCCTATAAGCTCTAAGACGTGGGTGTTTCACAGCATACTCACCTTTGACTTGCTTGATTATCAATTCAGAGTCAGCTCTTACCATTATACGTTTACCACCAACTTTTTTCAAAAGCTTCAGACCGAGCATCAAATCTTCATACTCAGCAATATTGTTAGTACACTGGAAATTTAATTTGTAAGAATGATTTTCTGAATACCTGTTTCTGTGATTATGCAACCAGACTCCTGCTCCTGCTCCTTCTTTTCTCACAGCACCATCAAAATCCATACTCCAGAAATCAACGGGTAATTCTTCAGTTATCATGTTCTTCATCCTTGATACCTCAATGATTTCTGGGTCTTCATCTTGACCAGATGTGTCTTCCATCAGCTGATTATATTTCTCTTCCATGTCGCCATCATTGTACAAGATGAACGAATCCAAATCGAAATGTGCAGAATAAAGGGGATAGTTGTGCAACTTTTCTTGGCTGCTAACCATGTACTTCATCAATGTTTCTCTGTACAGCCTCCTCTGTTGCCCAAACACTGGGATAGTGGCATAAGACATATCCAGCTGCAGGGTTCCTTTCAACTTAGCCCCCCAAGACCAGGATAGCAACATTCCATACTTCGACAAGATGTATGCGACCACCACATCCATTACCATGCTCTTCATAGGAATCTGAACCAAGGTGATGCATAGATCCTTGATCAAACCAATACATTTAACTTTGCTGGAGTCGAATGAGTGTAAATCCTTGTATGGTCTGGTGACCTCCAGTCCCAGTTTTTCCATTACTTCTTTAGGCATCAGATTGTGGGAGGTGCCTGAATCCAGCATAATGTTATGCAAGATCAAGTCGTGTATGTTTAGACTGATGTAAAAAGGAGCAACCTCGCCAGTATCATCTTGACCATCTACTTCAGGTCCGAAGAGAAGTTTGGGATGATCATCAGTAAGGTTCACAGTGTCTGAATGATTTACTGATCCAATGGTTAAGGCCTTCGTGCCTATGTCAGGTTCAATGGCTAGTGCTTTGATTAACTGTGAACAATACCCATCTCTGTTCATCAATTCTGTAAGTGGGATGGGGATTTTTATTTTTTCCAATTCCCCCTCAAGGCTAAAGGGTGTAGGAGCTCTGCCTTGGCTCAACAGTTCTGGTTTGTCCACCATATTCTTCGGCTTAGAAGTACTCGATGGATTAATAGGTGAAGCCTCGGGCTGTGATGGCCTTTTCAGAATGGTGATGTTTTTCTTCATGGGAGCGTCGACATTACTCTTCTCCGAAATATTCTCAGCGGTACTTTTCTCAGGAGTCTTCTCAGCAGATGGTTCAGAGTTCTTTTTGATTTCGGCTACCTTCTTGGTTTCAGTCATCTTCTTTGGAGAACTCCCTTCTGTCTAATTACTATGCAGATTGTACTGCCAGTGTACCTCCAAAATAGCATTCTCAAAGACATGTTGTTCTGCATCTTCGTCTTCTTCACTTACCTTTGTTTGATTGAGCAGAAAGAGTTCCTGCTCTTCTTGGGTGAGGAAAATAGCCTCATTGTCGTGAATGACCATGAGATTGATGTGAGTGTCCTCCAATTCCTCAATCACTCCATCCCCTTCATCAACATAGTTTTCCTGTAGAGGAGGTCCGATCTACTGGTCTGGACCCCTCTGCTCCCTTTGATCCCTAGGGTCTCTTTGTCTGATTTGAGGAGGGTTTCTCCTAAAGTTAGGGTTCTGAACCTGGGGAACTGGTGGGTTTTCTCTTGGAGGATTTCTGTCTAACACAGTAAGTCTTTCCATCATTATCTCCACTACTCTGGCTAAAGAATCCAATCTAGAATCAGCAGTTGATGTGGAAGGTTCTTCTTTGATCGTGACTCTCCTTTCTGACCTTTGACGTGCCCTTTTCACCAACAGGTTGGCCTCCACACTTATAGCACTTTTCTGCATGTCTGCCAAGGTGGTGGAATTTCTGTCTCTTAATTGGTATGACATATCGGCATCAAAACCATCAAGGAATTTTATCAACACCAGGCCTTGGGGAGGTTTGATTTCAGCTGGAATTGCATTGTACAGATTATTGAAACAGGTGCAATAATCTTGTACCGTCTCACCTTGATTTCTTCTTATAGTCTCGTATTCTGACAATATCTGGAGAGGGTTTTTCTTTACCTCCCATCTGTCAAGAAAACTCCTTTGGAACGCGACAAGGTCAGGGACTGAGGCGACAGGTAAATCTTTGAACCATTTCTTGACATCACCTGTCAGACTTTGGGCAAACAGTCGCATTTGAATGTCAGCCTCATCAACTTCTTGTAGGTAAAAATAGTCATTCATTTTGTCAACATGTTGTTGGGCATTTAAAGGTCAGGTTGCATCGAACTGTGGAAGTCTTGTTTGATAGTCTTGGGGCATGGCATGTAGCGGCATAGCCAACACCAAAGGAGCATATCGAGCTGCCATGATGGGTGGAGGAGGTGGGATGACAACCTAGATGGTCGACAAGGTAGCGACTGAAGACGAGGATGAGGAGGGACTGGATAGTACTGATGGAGTGAATTGTGGTTTAGTCGTGGGAGAAAGAACTTCAGGGGTTCGGGGTTGCAACACAGTTGGGTCAAAGACGATTTCAGTCACAAAATTGTCGGACCGTGTTCTAGCTAGGCTTTGCTGTGGAAAAGTATCGAGGTCAGGGTTCTGAGAGATAACTGGTTTTCCTGAAAAGGACAGGGACTTAGGAAGGGGAATATGACTCACTGAACTGGTAGCTAAGGTCTTTCGCCTGAGCAATTATTCGGGGTTATCTATCACTATCGCGGGTTCTGGGTTTGGGTGAGATCGAGTATGAACTTTATTGGAAGCCAGAACTCTTTTTGGTTTTTTATACATATATTTTTTAATTTTGTGAGTCTGAAAATAATATGTACAAAGTTTGATCAACCTCTAAACATTACTTTCCTCTCAAAATCGAACGTTCTTTTTAGGGGAAAGAAAACGCGAAATTAGCAATTTTTAGTTCCTCCCCAGTATGGTCGCCATTATGTTAGCACTCGGTAAATTTCCTAGAGGTTGAAAAAGAAGAAATCCACAAAGGTAACTTTATCCAACTGCTTTTAAAACTGGGATCTATCCCTTCCAGCTTCAGAGAGGGATCTCTCTATATGATTTAGCTTTGTTTTTAACTTTAGATGTTAGGCTAGGTAAAGAAGTAGGTGGGTTTTGTTGTCAAAGTGTTTTTAAATTGGTTGAGACAGTCTACACATCCATTGGGCTATGGGGTCTGCGTTTAGATAAATATGAAATACCACTAGAAATGTGAAGGAAGACTTCCACAGGGCGAGATAATATACTCACTGGATCTTTTAGTAGCTTAAATGATGAACAAAAGAAAAGATGAGAGAGATAAATTCAACTAAGAAGCATTTAAGAATTTCTTAATTGAAAACACCAGTTTCGAGTCAGAAATAGGGTATCCAAGATAAATCCTACAACATTCGTTACTCTTAAAGATTAGTTTCAGAAAACAATATGACCACAAAGCAAGAATAACATTCAACTTATAGAATAAACATCACCAGTGAATACACACAAGAATCTTGTAAAAGTGCCTCCTTTTTATTAATGGCAGATCTCTTAAAAAATGATACAGTCTGATAGCGTCAGGGTGTAAAGATCAACAACCCCCAATACTTCGAAAGGTGAAGTATTTATAATTCAAATTACAAACGTTCCTGTCATAACTGATTAGGACGTGCTCATTCTATTTTTAGCCTAACTAATTTTAACTAATCAGACTGATAGATGACTTTGTGCAATTGCACGCGGAAATTCTGGGTAGACCATTGATGAAGCCTTTGCACGACCTCATCTGACTGGATAGGTGACTGGACCTAGACAACTCATCTACTAATCGAGCAGATCGTAGAGTTCCTCCCATCTAAGATGACTAGGCACAGTGACTTTGAGCAGTCTCCGATACACTTCGTCCATTTCCGTATACTTGGCAAATGTGGGCTTAGTGAGGAATATGTATCGAATCTCGTGTTGGATGCTAATGTACAACTGAAGAGCGTCCAGGAATGCTTTGCCGGTGATTCTCCCTTGTACGCCAGCAAACTTTGAATTGTCCTTAGACACTTCAGACAGTCTCTTTTTGTAATCTAGGAGTGTCATCAGTTTATCATTAATAACCTTCAGACCGGGGAGACCTTTTTCCTTAGGGACCTGTGGCATGGTAGTTGGTGACATAGTCATCGAGGGGATTTGTTGTTCCACTTCGACCAAGGTGTCAGGCACCCACACAGTCTGGTTGGTGAATTTTTCAATCTCGGGCTTGGACTCATGAACGTACGGGATGCTTTTGTTCTTCACCCACATTTCTGAGATGATCCTGAATGGGTCATAGTGCCAGGGGAAGCTTAAGAAAAACTTCATCTCTCTCAGCATCCGGTCTGCTTCTTCTCTGGAACCACGACTTTTGCAGATGAAGGAACCAATCTGCCCCTTGATTCAAAGTTGTTGCTTCTTCTTCAATGATACGAAATGAATATCATCAGAATTCATGATTTGTCTTATATATTCTAATGCAAAGATTCTTACCGGCACATATTTGAGCAGCTTGTAGGGTGCCAACTCACACCCAAATACTTTGATCTCAGAGTGGTTTTGATACAGGTACCAATCGTCGGTCTTCGTTTTGTCCAAGAGATGAGAAATTCTCTGGACTTTGTCGTTTATTCGAGGCTTGGGCCTGCTGCTCAACATGCTTACCATAGGGTGGTAGAAGAGATCGATGAATGCTTTGAAGCTGTATTCTATGGAATTATGTTTGAACAAAGAGGTCCATGTTGTGACTGGCTAAGGCCTCCCATTTGTGTCCATTTTCTGCATGGAAAAACTAAACTTATCTGCTTGATAGAAAACAAACAAATAGGCCAGTAAAGACGAATATCTGAACATGCCTTCCATGCCAAAATTCACGAACTGTTCATGAATATTTTCCGCCAAGAAGGTGCTGTAATCAAACTGTGTGGTGGGTTTTTCATTAGTGGAGAAAATGGGTAGAAAATCCAGAATGGGCTCATCTACCCACTGGTTAGAATAGTACCCTAATAGAGTACAAAGGGAGGAAATGACTTGGTTTCCTTTGGTGGAGAACATGGACGACGGGTAAGGGGGATTTGTGGAAGGGAATTGAGCAGAGGTGGGAAAAAAAAGCTTGAATATTTGAGCTCTCTAGGGAAACGTCATCTTCTGATATAACTCTGTAAGGACCTCTAGGTTGAAAGGAGACGCAGACTCGGCATGGGGAATTTGCATCATCTGGTCTATGTCTTCGGGATTGATGAGGAACAAAGTGTCTCCGGATGAGGATATGATGGCTCTCTGTTCAGGAATATAGTGAGCTTGGCATTTAAGTGAAAACTCGGGAAAATGATGGATTTGGGGAAAGAGGTACAGGGGTAAATTTGACTCCCAGAGTCCAATTTCATCACTCTGGTCCAGTAAAACCTCCCAGAGCCATGACTGGAGGTCTGAAAAATCGAAATCACTCTTGGAATCAGTGATCAATCTGTCTTTGTCGACCAATGGGATTTTGTCCAGGTCGACAGGAGGTGGGAGAAAAGGATTCTCCTCTCCTTCTGCTTGTCTTGGCTTTGGCGCCAACTCTGCAACAGTACCTGCAAATAACACGAAGTTAGTGGGGTCGAATGACTGTGGATGAAGGCGATGGGATGTAATGGAGGGGAAGGCTACGAGTTTTTCTGGCGCGACGAGTGAACAGCAAAAATGGGGGAGAACGGTAATTTTATTTAAAACTGGGGTCGGTCAGGCGCGGGAGACAGGTTAGCAGGATAATGGGTATGTTATTCAGTAATAAATGGACAACGGGCCACTTGGGGGTGAGATGGAAAGTGATGGTGGCCAAAACATACAGAAGGGTGACGTGGCTGCTAGGGATTGGAGGTGAGAGTCGCAATAAGGGGTTGGTCATGAGTGGAAAAGGGTAGGGGACTGACAACGGGGACTGAAAACAGTTATGGGATTTGACATAACTCGGGAGCAAGTGGAACAAGTGGAAAATGACGTCCATGAGTGATGGGGGCTATCAGATAGTAGATGGTGATGGGACTTTGGGACCAATAGGTTGACGCCACACATGATAAGGGGCCCGCCAGAGGGGAAAAACTATTTCGGACCCCCCCCCTCGGTTAAAAGCAGATCACCAGGGGGGTCCGAAATACAATTAGCGCCGTTGATCTACGCGCCCTCTTCTTAGCCGCAAATCTTAGCGTGTCATTTATCATTCATTCCGGACCCCCCCCTCCATTAAAGGTAGACTGGACGGGGGGGTCTGTAATCAAATATGAACCGTGGATTTACGTGCTCGTTCTTGGACCGTCCAGATCTGCACAAATCTTATCACCGATTCCAGACCCCTCTCGGTTAAAAGCAGAACGGTCGGGGGGGTCTAAAATTCTCTGTGCACCGTAGATCTGAGCGTCACGATCTAGACCGTCAAAATGTGCAGGGAGCATAAACTGGGGCACGGAGAACACACGCACTGGGAAAACTTAGGATAAAAGTATTTTTATGGGTTTTTTCCCAAACTTTCAAATGACACCACCAAGGGACTTCGATCAAGCAACCTTTTAAGCATTTGAGACATGGTGCAACATTTTTCATCAAGCTGGCTTTATTGGATTGAAACAATGAAGAAACTAACCTCCATGCTAGCCTATATTCCTATGACAATTAACCCAGATTAAACTGTTGGGTTAAGAAATTACTCTACCCTAGGGCTATCTGACCAGGATTAGATAGTCTGGCCAGATTTATTCACTAATCTAACCTAGACACTTTGGCTAAGATTAAATTGTTTAGCCAAATCTTTCACTACCCTATCAACATCAAATTCAAAAGAACTTGGCCATGCTTGAAAGGTATGGCCAAGTTACTATTATTGCATGGGGCTTTTATTTCAATTCTTTTATGCCCTCTTTTTCTTTTCTTTTTTCTT
>ML793288.1:41002-94595 GCA_009831015.1 Picea engelmannii | reverse complement strand
ATCTTTCACTACCCTATCAACATCAAATTCAAAAGAACTTGGCCATGCTTGAAAGGTATGGCCAAGTTACTATTATTGCATGGGGCTTTTATTTCAATTCTTTTATGCCCTCTTTTTCTTTTCTTTTTTCTTTTTTCTTTTTCTTTTTTCTTTTTTTCTCTTTTTCTTTTTTCTTTTTTCTCTTTTCTTTTTCTCAAATTATTTCCAGAATGAAAAATCATTTGTCAACAAAAATACTAGAGACAGATAATATCCCAGTCACCAGTTGATTCCCATAATTTATGGGGTGATAACACAACCAACAAAGGCACAGTGCGCCAAAAGCTAGAAAGGGCATGCACACATTGGACCACAAATTTTGCAAGGAGATGGAGAACTACCATGTCAAAAGGGAAACAAGCAGGAAAAGGAAATTCGAAAAAATTAGTACGACAAGACAACATTAGGCGAGTTTAGACGAGGTCGCGAGTACAGGTGGAAGAAGGTGAACAACAGCCATTAGAGATTGTCAATTTCGACAAAATCCCATCTCCTAACACAACACTGGTGAACCCAACACCTATACTAGAATAAATCCCAAAACCAACACCCAGGGGCACCAGTATAGATAGACCAGCAGAAGTATAGGAGCCACAAACCCAAGATGCAAAAACCCTGGAGGAGGTGCAACCAGAGAACGTTGAAGTAGCTCTGAGAGTTAATGGACCGATGTCGATTTAGGAATTAGAAGTTGATCCAAATGAAGCACAGACACCCATAACATACCACCCAGTAGAAGGGAGGGTTGAAGACTTCTCAAGTTTCCTGGAATGGTATAAAGAGGAACAAACGAAAGCTGCTAGAACTTCGATCCATCCACCACTGCCGAAGAAAGACCAGATACATATACCCAGGTCACCTCGCAAGAAACCTACTGCAGAAATTGTTCTACCACGTATAACAGATGGAGTATAGGTAGGACCAGACCTGTTGGGTCATATAGGGAAACTCAAATACTTTGATCATGATGTAGCAGACAAAGATAAGTTTCCATAACTTGCAAAGAGAGTGTACATGGAGACGATGGGCTCAAATCTTGTTGGCGAACCGATTAGTCAGCCACTCCAATGGGAAACGGGGTTGGAGAAGACAAGAATTTTAGGTCTATTGGACCTACCACATTTTGGGAGAGGCTAGCACGCAACCGCATGCATAAAACAACTTTTAGAAGTCACACATGAAGGGGATATTTGGTTGGACAAGTCATTCTCCATAGACATAGAGCTTATAGCCAAAATAACAGGATTTCCATCCTGGGGCATGGATCCCATGCAGTATCTAGATGAAAAATATAGGGAGAAGGTGCTAGCTGAAGAGATGAATAAGAAGTATGGAACCGACAGGGGAACAAGAGGGATCATCATTAAGAGGATCACCGATGCCGCGACACATTTTGGCGTGAAAATATTATCCTACAAGATGCTAAGAAAATGTTGTAGGCAGGAATTTCTAGCTGGAGTTGTCATAGTTGCAGCTCAGTGCATAGAGGGAACCACAGTGAGATGTGAACCATACCTCTTGAACTTGTTCTTGGAGGATTGGAAGGATGCACATGATCTAGGAACATATTTGCACTACTCATGGTTGATCACGCTAATAACATTTATGGGCTGGAGGGAACCAAGATATGTCACTTTTTGTACGAGACCCAAACCAAACCAAGGAAAGAGATATTTATGATTAAATTCTACGATGAGCACTAGTCACAAAAGGATGAATGGGTCCATATTTTAAGGACATTTACGTGACCTACAAGAAACCATCTCCAAGATGTGGAGAATAACACTAGAGGTTGTCACGTGATATGGGGATATCACCGACTTCCAGGCCACATGACATACAATGTGGATAAAGGCAATGAAGGATCTTGATAAACAGTGGCTACATATGTGCTACTGTATCACAGAGGGTGACATTGACATGGTCATCAACGAATGGGACAATGAATGGAGGATTCCAGCCATCACCCAGGAATTTCCGGAAACAAGAACAAAAGAAGAGGCAGGGCAGGGAGGAACCCATCCAAAGAAAATTCAAGTGCCCAAGAGATGAAGAATGGGCTAGGGAAAAACAACACAGACAAACGAAGGGCCAACAAAGACAAGGACCCAGAATGGGAAGAAGGATACAAATAAACCGGCCAAGGAGAAACAACAATGGGCTGAGCCCGTGAAAGAGACCACATAAAGGCCCAACCCATAGGAAGCAGGGGAAAACAAAAGGTCAGCCACACAGCCAGAAGGTGTGCACAAGAAATCAAAGGCTCAAAGAACACCTCCAGAGTATATGATCACAAACAATGATGGGGAAATGATAGCCAAGATGGTCCAGGATTTTCTAGCCAAGGACTTCGACCATGTTGTACACCATAGGGATAGGATTCAAGAGGAACTGGTAGACATCCGAAAACTACTTAAGAAAATCATGGAAGTACATACAACAAGCAGAAACAGAAGACCAGAACCATCAACACCACAAACAGAGGGAAGAGTGGAAGAAGAAGAACAATATCCAATACACTCATTACCACAACCAAACACAACATTCCATATCACACCCAGTATGTTGCAAATGGATGAGATTGTGGGGAAGACATCCTGGAAGGAATTAA
Organism: Picea engelmannii; assembly: GCA_009831015.1. Classification (NCBI taxonomy): domain Eukaryota; kingdom Viridiplantae; phylum Streptophyta; class Pinopsida; order Pinales; family Pinaceae; genus Picea; species Picea engelmannii. The sequence goes on along the minus strand of ML793288.1, from coordinate 91,945 downwards.
GCCAAATCCAACTAGTGTTGACATGGCTATCGACCAGGTCACTCCACAAGTTGTAGGTTAGCATAAAACATGAGGTACAATCTCGCTCACACAAAGACTTAGTTGAATTGCAGAAAGAAACAAGGAAGTGGGACGTGCTGGAAATAGTCTATCAACAGGGTAAATATGAGACCTAGGAGGAAAGGGAGCCCATAAAAGGATTGGAGCAGAAAGTGGCAGGAACTTACAAGAATATTTCACAGGTCGCGCAGAGAGAGGAAATCACCACAGTGGAAAAGATTGATCGAATTGCGCCAGAAAATGATAAATATTAGAAGGATATCGAGAATCTCTAAGAACAACTCATACCAACCACTCCACTAGCAATGAAGGAGCAAAGGAAGTAGGAAGAAACAACGCAGCTGGAAGAGATAGAGCAACAGGTCAGCACAGTAGTGGACTTGTTTGATAAAGAAGCGCAACTTTGGACTAAGTTAGAGGAGGATCAGCAGGTCCAAAAGTGGGACAAGGAAGAGAAACTGATCAACGCAATGATCCAAGAGCTAAAACAGAGGCATAAGACAATGCTAATCATAGAACGTGTCAAAGGGATGCAAGACATGAAGAAATTAGGGGCAGCACTTACCATTGCACAAACACAAAAAATAGAGCATCAGGCTCAAATGGAACCACTGCAAGAGCGGGTAGTAGAAGTCCTGACATAGGTAGAAGAAGTCAAGACACAAATAACACAGACCCAAGAAGAGTGTGTGGAATTGATTAGTGATGAAATTGCAGTCCAGATGGTGGACACACTCAAGGAGAAGACTACGCACACGCAGACATAGGCAACAGAGCCCAAGGAAAGTTTCCAAGCGATCACCAAGCAGATTGAGGGAGCACAGAAAGGTTAGGTGGCTCAGGATGAGCCACATGTCAATGTTGGGAGCTTGTTGGAGGTAGTACAAAGTGGAAAAGCAAGGCATTTTTGTGGAAATAAAGAATGCATAAGGAAACTGATAGCTAGAAGGAAGCACAACATGCGCACATGAAAGGAAGGCAACAACTCAAAGGAAGAACAACATGCATGCATGGGAGGAAGACCTAACGACGATAGGGTTAGGGTTTTGGGAATGCATTGTAAATGAATAAGGAGCCATAATCATATAAATAGGGATACATAGGTATCATAGGGGGTTGGATTTTTTATTGTTCGGATAGTTGTTACTAATGTAGTAGTATGCATGAGTTGATGCAATGTGTAATATTTTGTTGTATGATCTGTTATGTATAAGTTGTTGAGCTAGAGGAGACGAAGGAAGGTAGATATTGAGGGTTATATTGCAGGCTATGGAGCCTGGTGTGATCTAGTCCACCTCATATAGATGTTACATGACTGAGAAGAATTGTAAGCGTGCGACGCTGGAGATGCAGAACTATCATAATAAAAGAGCCAAGAGGAAAATCTTTGTGGATATAGACCAGGAGGGGGTGAACCATGGTAACATTTGTATTATGTGACGAATGCATGCATATCTTTATTGTCTTCAGTAGTTATTATTATGTTGAATGAATGAGTTATTATATTGCCTGTTTGAATACTGTTGTGATATTGAGGGAATAATTTGTTGGAGTTATTGCATAGTCGTGAATAATAGTATGTTTCATTTAGAATTTATAATAATGGTTCAATGGTTAGTTCTAATATCTCATACTCAATCCTAGGCTGTAAACACCTGAGTCTTACAACCACCCATTAAATCTATCTCGGGTGAGACTGTGCAGTGCATCCTGTGCATTGCGTTGCCTTTTGGCTTACTAGGAGGGCCAATAGTTTTAGAGGCTTTGTTGGAAACCTGAATAGACATGAACCCTGGGTGGTCAATAAACTCAGATAGTGTGTAGAATAATATTAAACCAACAGATACATTAGTAATTATAAGGTTTGGTTAGTAGCTAAATCCTTCTCATAGGTACAAGGAAATGACTCTGAGGAGACTTTTGCACCAGTTTCCAATATTGATTGCATTCAATTAGCTCTATCTATTGTAGTAGCTAGAAAGTGGGAGGTACACCATATTGATGTAAATAATAAATTATTACATGGATATATTAATGAGGAGATGTATATGGAGCATCCAAAGTGATATGTTCATGATCCATCATTAGTTTGTAGGTTGAGGAAGTCATTGTATGGACTCAAGCAAGCACTTAGGGCATGGTATGCTAAAATGTAGATTAGATCCTAATGTGTATATGATGAGGAACGCATATTCCCTTCTACTGATATTTATATATGTATATTATTTACTCATCAGAAGGAGCTCATCCTCCTCCATTGTTGCAGTGAAGACCACTTTGCATGACCAGTTTTCTATGACAGATATGAGACTATTACATTACTTTCTTGGTCTTGAAATCAACCAGAATACTTTAGGAATCAAGATTTCTTGAAAAAATTATGTCAGAGATATACTTTATAGATTTCATATGACATGTTTCAATCCAAATCAAACACCTTTCCAGTCATGGATTAGAATAGAGGATGTGAGTGCATCATCTTTGGTTCATTGTACTAAATATCGGTAGTTGGTGGGTAGTATTATCTACCTTACGCACTCTCAAAAAGACATATCCTATGCAATTGGATTAGTTTGTAGGTACATGCAGGAACCACATGAGATTCACTAGAAGGAAACAAGGAGGATTCTCAGATATGTCAAGGCGACTACCAACTTTGGTATACACTATGTAGCAGAATCTTCCTTAGATCTTGTTGGTTCCAAAAACTTAGATTGGGAAAGAGATAGCACTAATCGCAAGTCCACTTCAAGATATGTCCTATACCTTGGAGTAGGACCTATATGTTGGTCAACTAAGAAGCAATCAACATTTACTTTATCATCAACAAAGTTAGAATACAGGGGTGCGATGAATGTTATTACTCGGGATATTTGGTTGTAACACTTTCTTACATAGTTGGGAGTTCATTTTCATCATCTGATAGTTATATGGTGTGATAATTAGAGTACTTTCAAGCTATGTAGAGACCCAGTTTAGAGGAAGTAGACCAAGAACATTAAGGTTCATATGCATCTTATTCGAGGACGTATTAAGAATGTAGTCATTTATATGCATTTATGTCCATCTTGATAGAAGGTGGAAGACATATTCACCAAGCCTTTCATTGAACAAACATTTGTATCATTGAGGGACATTCTAGGAGTAAGGGATACATCATCTTAGTAACTTAACATGTTAGCATTCTTTTTTTTTAACAATATATTTTGAGGGTGGTTTTATTCCCACTGGTTTTTCCCTCTTTACCTCATGTTTGTTTAGTTGTTATGTATATATACTTGTACATGAGTACCTAAAATGGATTCATATTGTCGAAACTCATCATTTTGCACACTTTGGTTTTGTTTCAAGCAAGGTGTTGGGGTACATGCTCAACTACATACTCAATGACATACTTATTTTTTCTATTTTCCACTTTCTCATGTGGATTGTTATTTATAGCATGTATATTTATAGTAGATCTATTTTTAGCGAGTAGTTCCATATATATAATACCATGGGAAAATACCATGGGTTTCCAAAACCATGGGATCATAAACCACCATTAGGAAAATTCCTATTTTCTAGGAGGAAGAGTGCTTCATTCCTTGATTTTAGGAGATAATTCTTGTTTCATGGATAGAGAGCGCACTTGAGTGAGAATGTTATTCTTATAGATAAGTTCACACTTATCCTTAAGTATTCAATTCTATTATCAGTCATGCAGTCTAGTTATACATGCACGAGTTCTCATTTTGCATGGATAACTCCATTTATAATTAGCTAACTCCATTTGCGGCTAGTTAAGTGATACTAAGAGTGAGTTTATTTTTGTTTTTACTTGATTAGAACATGGAGACCCTAACCTAGTGCACATTAATCCTATTGTGGAGAGTTATATATATTGTACTCATGGTCAAGGATTAATAGAATGTGATTTGAGTTGGTTTCTTAGTCTCTTATGTGTGAATATAGATTATATGTTTCTCTATACTCTCTTTCTTTTAAAATTAACTAGTGTTGTATTTCATACTCACAATTAGATATTGGAGTGTGGTTTAATCGTACATATACATGAAAGGATTCCATTGTATTTTAATCTGGATGAATATGAGTGGTACTTAGGGAGATGTAAAATGGCTAGTATGGTTAGGATGTGGATTGTGTTATCCAGTCTAAAAAACTAGTAGTATGAGCAATCTTAGAGTGGAAACACTTATAACATATAAGATGTTCTCCATGGTAATATGACACAAGTTATTGATTTTTTTATGGTATTCCATTCTAATCATCATTTGTAAGGAAATCACAACTTCATGACATGTCATAAGGTTACATAATCATGCCTAGGTAAGTATTACAGATTTAGTATCTACGAAGTATCTTGGATCCTTGACTAATCATATGAAATGAGAAACATCACAATTCACCAAATGTGCATCATGTATTGATTGGAGAAACAAAAGGGTTCTATCTTGATATGATAAGAGATGTATGACATCTCATGCATGAAAGTACATAATACCATTGTAATGGTGTCCAAAGGTCGCTTCCCTTGGGAGGCTAACATATGGATCCTACTCAAGGACATGCACTCTATGAAATATTATATGAGAAATATAGACACTTTGTAGACCAATGGCCTACACACTATGGAAATAACATAGCATGTAAAATTGTGGGGTGAATCTACTACCCTTGTAAGATGAAAAATTACTATTGAATCACATAAAAATATTCACTAAATCTAAGGAAAATGAATGCAAGCATGCATCAAGAAAATAATTCAAGTGTAATAAAGTAAACACACAAATGAAAAAAAATCATGCATGGAAAGAAAAATGTGCTAACTACTTCTCAAAGGATCTTATTCATGCCTAGCCTACTAGCTAGCTAAGGATGTGGTCACTAGGTGAAATAAAAAATCCAATGCAACCACTCAAAAATCTTTTTGAGAGTTTGAATCCTTCCCTTATGTTTGGTTATCAGCCAAAATAAGGATATGTCAAATGGGAGGTGGGTGTCAGGAAAAATGTCAAACATGGTTAAGAATGGAAACTATATAGGGTCATATCTATCATGAACAATGCCCAAACTGTTGAGAACACACTTATATTGAGAGGTGGTGGTGAATCATTATTATGCTACATTTTTAATTTTAGCATTCATAAAACATAATGAAGAAATCACATAAATGTAACAACTACAAGACACAATATTTAACGTGATAACCCTTTCAAGAGAAAACGACAAAAAAATATTTTTATAAATTTGTAGGCACGAAACTAAAATCATAAATGTTTGTAGGAACCAACCTATTGGAGACATCGATCCCCTCTTCTTTTACTAGGAACCAACCTACAAGAGACACCAATCCCCTTTATTATTTCTAGGCATTGACTTACAAGAAACACCAATCCCTAATACTGTTTGTAGGAACCAACGTACTGGAGACACCAATCCCATTTATTGTTTTTAGGCACTAACCTACTCGAGAAACCAATCCCCAATTTTTTTTTTCGTGTAGGAATCAACCTAATTACAATTTTACAAGTTCTTCATATGTATTTCCTTCACTAGTCTGATTGTTTCTTATGTCTTCACCAAATATTATTTGTGCTCGTTACTTCTTCTTTCACTGGATTTCCTCTTCACTCGCTACCTTTGATTTTTCCAGATCAACTCGAAAATAAATCCTTATGCTTTCATCATATATGTTCGCCTCTTTCTCCTTATGATTTCTCTAAATCTACTTGACACTCGCTCCTTCTACTTTTTTTCTTCCTTCACTAGATATTTTTTCTTCTTCTTCTAGTTCTTCCTTAGATCCTCCTTTACAAGTTTTGTTTCTTATAATCAGATCTATTTGCTAGAACACCAGAACTAATATTCACTAATATCTAATCGCCGTTCCTTGAATGATATTCAATTGTTACTCCTCAAATAATATGCATAAGAATATTGCACTTTCACCCACACACTTTATTTCTCACAATTCTCTTCTCCTTTTATACTTTAGCATTAGTTATATATGAAAAGTCATGTTCATTTGAAAAGACACAACTTTTATTAAAGAAATAATCAATTTCCCCCTTTTTTATTTTTCTATTTATTTTTCAACATACCATGGGTAAAATACCACCATGGGTTTTAAAACCATGTGCACTTTTACTCCACTTTCACTTTTACCTTTTTTAATCCACTTTCATGTTTACTCCACTTTTTACATAACCGCATTTCTAATCCACTTGCATGTTAAATATGTAACTTCATTTATAATCCACTTTTAATTTTGTATTTATTAAAGTCACATTTCCTTTGAATATTTATATATGAATAGTTACTTACCTTTGACATCAATGACAAAAAATTATTCAAAAATGTCTCCCTTTTTCATTGATGGAAACCCTGTACTCAAAAAAATGTAATCCTCCAGAAATAGAAATAAGTATCCCTTGATTGCAACTCTCCCCCTATATATAACTCTCCTCCTCCTCTCTGAAAGTATCCCCATGTATGTAATTATCCCCCTTTGATATCAATGGAAATGGTATTATCCCCCTGAGTTGTGTTTATTTACTGATGAGATGAGATAGATATCACGTCCAACTTATGTATGACATATGAAAATGTTTCTCTGTGAAGGGGTTTGGTAAACGTATCTGCAACTTGTTCCTTGGTATCAATGTATTCCATATTGACACTTTGTTCAACTACATGTTCTCTTAGGAAGTGGTACTTGATGGGAATATGCTTCTTTTTTGTGTGCATAAAAGGATTCTTTGAAATTTTTATTTCACTTTTGTTGTCATAGATGATTGAGATTGGATGATCATATTCTACCTTGATATGATCCAGTTTTTTCTTCATCCATAGAAATTGCATTCAACATATTGTTGTTGAAATATACTCCACTTTTGTTGTGGATAGAGAGATTGAATGTTGTTTCATACTCAACCAAGACACTAGAATGTTTCCTATAAAGAATGCTCCTCCACATGTAATTTTTTTGTCATCAACACTACCTACTGAATCCACATATGTATATGTTGTTAGAGTAAAATATTCACCTCTTGATTACCATAAAACGAAGTACAAGGTGCCATTTATATATTTAAATATCCTCTTTATTGATTGCACATGATTTTCATTTGGAACATCTTGAAATCGTGCAACCAATCCTACTTCTCTCATAATGTATGGCATTGATGTTGTCACATATAGTAGGATTCTAATAATTAACCTATACAATGTTTGATTTTCTTCGGGATATTCATCATTTTCTCACAATTTACAACCTATGATCATGGGTCTGTTGACTGGTGCACAATCTTCCATTCTAAATTTATTTAATTCTATCTTAAGAAAAATAACATAGCACATAGCTTCCCCCCTTTCATTTGTTCTAACCGAAAAAAATACTCAAACATGATACAACAAAACTCATGAATTAGTTTGAACATTGTCACCAACAACGCAAGATAGTCTTTGTGTCCAACATATGTAATACCCCAAGGTCGAGCCCTTGTTGAATTGTAAACATGTTTTGTAGGCTGGTGAGCAAATTGATTATAATCTACGTGCCTTATGTAATGATAAAGGCCCATGAGCCTATTTTTTATATGTAAATATGCATATCATTAATATAAAATACATCACTACATGTAGACCGACCATGAAGAAATATTTATGGGGGACTAAGATCCACTAGGTGGGTAAGGGGAAGGGGATAAGAGGCTAGGGAAAATGGCTAAGATTGAGAGCTTAACCCCAATGGAATATTATAATATATTTTCCTAAAATACTAAGGCTGGAGAAATAACTCATGTTATCCTAAGTTCTTGGACAAAGGGGGAACGAATGAAAAGTGGAGCTCATGGAGCTTCATGAGGATAGGTGTCCAATTTGGGACATGCAAATTTGTGTGGGAAATGAATTGTTGTGGAGAAGGGCAGGGAAATGTTGGCCATCCTTCCTCACGCACTCATGCAATGAGACAGATAATTCATGCACGAAGTCATTCTCACCATTGTTGAACCTCCTCCATGGTCATCTTCTATGACTTTCACCCATATGTGTGTATTTTAACCTTGTACAATATTTACTGCAAACATATTTTTAGTAAAAGAACAGAAAAGATACAATGGAAAATACAAACATTACACAGATATTTTTCCCCTGGAAACCCAAACTGGTAAAACCAACATATTCTATATTCATTCATAGTGATACATTTTTTACAATACAATATACATATAGGCGCCAACGACATCCAAAACCCTAACCCAATGACTTGGATCAGTCAAAAACCCTAATTCCTTAACCAAAAATAGAAAACCATCGGCAAAGAAACCATGTGCCAAAAAACCACCTAAATATGTGACATGTTTCTCGAGGAAAAAAATATAACACATAACCAACATTCTCCCACTTGTTGTTTTCTTTTCATACAGAGGGTTACAACGTTACATAGTCAACAATCTAGGGCAACAATGCCCATGGATCCTCTACACCAAGAGAACTTCTCATTGCTCACAAATTTTGTTAATGAATCTGCAACATTCTTCAAAGTGTCCACCTTCATCAACAATACTTTATTTTCTTCAATCATGTCTCTCACAAAGTGATATTGAATATCAATATGCTTTGTCTTTGAATGATAAGTCAGGTTCTTCGCCAGAAACATTGCACTTTAACTGTCAAAATTTATCATTATAGCTTGTTGTACCAACCCAATACTTGGACATAATCTTTGTAACCATACTTCTTCCTTACTTGCATGAGTGGTTTCCATGTATTCAACTTATGTAGTTGAAAGTGCCACTACAACCTCTGTTTTTCTCATCCAACTTATTGCTCCTCCAAACAGGTTAAACATATACCCACTTGTAGATCTCCTATGATCTAGATCTCTAGCCTAGTCTGCATCCACAAATCCATGTATATCCACCACTTTGTCTAATCCTGATCTTCCTTGGTATCACAATCCATAGCTAGAAGTGCCACACAAATACCTGGAAACCATTTTTACTGATTTCTAATGCTCCTTCCTTGTTTTTGACATATACTTGCTCAAAACGCCCACTGCATGTGCAATGTCCCGTCTAGTACATACCATTTCACATAAAATTGCCAACTGCAATCACATATGGAACACGAGACATGTCCTTCTCCTCTTCTTGTGTCTTGGGACACTAATCCACAAATAACTTTACACCAACAGGAATAGGAACCTTGATCAGTTTACATTCCTACATATTAAACCTATACAATATTGTCTCGACATATTTTCTCTAATTTAACCAAGGTTTCCTCGTTGTCTGATCTCTTTTAATTTCCATGCCCAAAATGAAATTTGAAGCACCAAGATCCTTCATGTCAAATTTAGAGGACAAATGAGTTTTCACATCTTGGATAATATCCTTGTTGTTTCCTATCAACAACATGTCATCCACATACAAGACCAAATAAATCAAATCATCACCAATTAATTCAAAATACACACAGTGATCTTCTTTTCTTCTTGTGAAGCCAAGTCCCATCATATAAGTATCAAATTTTTTATACCACATCCTTGGTGGTTGTTTTAAACCATACAGGGACCTTTTTAGCTCGCATACCAACTCCTTCTTTCCCTTCATAGCATAACCTTATGGTTTCTTCATAGATATTTCTTCTTCCAGATCCCCATGTAAGAATGCTATCTTCACATCCATTTGTTCTACTTCAAAATCAAATGCAGAAGCAACAAATAGCATAAATCTTATAGAGGTTAACTTGGAAACAGGAGAAAAAATCTCACCAAAATCAATTCCCTCAACCCGAGAATAATCCTTTGCTACCAATCGAGCTTTGTATTTCTCCACTTTTCCTTCTGCATTCAACTTCTTTTTAAATACCCATTTGTTTCCAATGGGATTTCTTCCAATCGACAACTCCACTAGATCCCAACCTCATTCTTATCCAAAGATGCCATTTCTTCATCAATGGCCCTTTCCCATAGATTTCCATCCTCTGAATCCACTGCATCACTGACAGTTCTAGGATCATCATCAATAATAGACAAAAAAAAAATTGAACAAAAATCAGATGGAGTATACCTTTCTAGTAGCCTTGTTTCTCAAATTGATCTCCTCAATGCTGGAGTATGAGGATAGTATTCTTCTGATTCATGTTCTTCTATAGAGTCTAACTCATCATCCTTTAAATCAAACTCTATTTTATTTGGTTCTTCCTTACTTGGTAGGACTTATTTTTTAATAGCATCCTTCATTTCTCTAAATACTGCTTCTCGACTATACACTACCTTCTTAGTTTCTGGGTTGCAAATCTTATAACCTTTGAGACCATATTTATATCCAATAAATATACACTTTTCAGCCTTCTTATCTATCTTACTCTTGTTTTCCTTTGAAGCATGAACATATGCATCACATCCAAATACCTTGAGATGTGTGAGAGAAGGTTTCTCACCAGTCCATACCTCTTCTGGAGTTTTGTCATCCAACAGTGATGAGGGTGATCTATTGACTATGTAACGTTTAGTACCCACTTCCTCTACCCAAAATTCTTTTCCTAAATTGACACCACTGAGCATGCACCTTTCTTTTTCCATCAACGTCTTTTTCATCCTTTCCACAAATCCATCATTCTAAGGTGTATATGGAGTATTCTTATACCTTTCTACACCACACTTCTTACATAATTATTCAAATTCATTCCCACATAACTCTCCACCATTATCTGTCCTCAACACCTTAATTATTTTCTCTGTTTGATTCTCAACAAGAGCCTTAAACTCTTTAAACATGTCAAAGACTTTGGATTTCTTCCTGAGGAAATATCCAAGTATTCCTCGAGAAGTCATCTATAAATAAGGCATAGTACATAGATTTTCCCAATGATGGGATCGACACAGGTCCAAAAAAATCATTGTGAACTAGCTGTAAAATTCCTTATGCCCTCATTGCACTAGAGGGGAATCTTACCCAATTTTTCTTCCCATATAGACAATGTTCACATAAATCAAAATCCAGAGAGTAGTTAGACATACCTTCAAACATAGATTTATCATGTAGTAGTTGAAGACCCTTTTCTCCAATATGCCCCTGTCTTTGATGCCACAACATGACCTTTTCTCTAGAGACTATAGGAGTTATTTCTTCTTCAACTCCAATATTAGGAACCATGGAACTATTACAACCATCACTAATAGTTCTTCCTTCCATATTATACAGATTTCCAAACCGAACTCCATTCAACAACACCATTGCTACTTGAACCATCCTACATGTTTCCTTTTAAAATATTTGGTTTACCCCTGCATTGTCCATTTTTCTTAAAAAAATCAAATTTATATCCAAACCTAGGATGTGAAGAACACCAGGCACTATTCTAATCCTTACATCAATGAGCCTCAATTGAATTTTCCTTGTCCTATGGTTTTGGTTGTCGAATCATCACCTAAGAAAACAATACCTCCATCATACCTTTCATATTTGCAAAACCACTCCTTATGGGGAGTCATATGAAAGGATGCACGAGATTCAACCAACTATGCCTCATGATCTGCATGTGTGCTTGAAGAATCCAAGTACACATCCCATCCTTCTTCCTTGGAGGTATCTTCTTCTGTAGAAGGAGATTCTTCAGATCCTTCTTTTTCTCAACTTTGTATGTACATTGCTTCTTGTAGTGCCCTTCTTTTCCACATATCCAACATACCTTTACAAAATTTCTGGGAGATTTATATCTACCATTAGACTTAGATATCCCACTTGATAACTTAGATCTATTTATTTCCTAGGAACGTCCTCTTGCAAATAATGCATTTGTGCTCTATCCTTCCATATTATTTCTTCTCATCTCCTAAGACAACAAGGATGAGACCACTTCATCAAACTTCAAGGAAGTTGTATTACTACATATGGCCACAACTAGACTATCCCATGAGTATGGTAAAGAACACAATAAAATGATACATTTATCTTCATCTGAAATTTTAATCTCAACAGATACTAACTGACTTACCACAGCATTGAAAGTGTTCAAATGCTCTGCCACCGAGTCTCCATCTCTCATCCTCAGGTTATACAATTTATTTTTTAGGAATAGTTTATTTACTAGGGACTTAGACTGATACAACTTTCCCAACTTATCCCATAAATCCTTGGTTGCAGCTTCCTCAGACACATTCAGTAATATTGAATATGAGAGATAGAATCAGATTGTTCTCTTTGCCTTTTGATTCAACTTTTTCCAGTCATCTATTGAAGTTCCTGTAGGTGTAGTACCTGGATCTACTACGATCCACTCATCTATGTCCACCAACAGATTTTCCATCTTGAGCTTCGACAAATAAAAAAATTTCCCATTAAAATTCTCGATCTCCATCTTCAAATTGCTTTCCATTTATTTTCACCTAAAAAATCAATACCACAGATATCCCACTGTCACAAGGCTTATCAAAGTCTTGAGCCAAACCCTTGACCACAAAGGCATCCCCCTGAAGCCAACAAACCTCTGATACCAAATGTAGATTTTAACCTTGTACAATATTTTCATGAAAAACATATTTTCAGTAAAAGAACAAAAAAAATACAATGGCAAATACAAACATTACAGAGTGATTTTTCCCATGGAAACCCAAATGGGGAAAACCATCATATTCTATATTCATTCATAGTGATACATTGTTTAAAATACAATATACATATAGGAGCCAACGACATCTAAAACTCTAACCCAATGACTTGAATTAGTCAACAACCCTAGTTCCTTAATCGGAAATAGAAAACCATCGGCAAAGAAATAATGTGCCGAAAAACCACCTAAATATGTGACGTGTTTCCCGAGGCAAACAAATTTCTCATGGGCACTGCCTAGCACCCCCCCCTCAAACCTCCCTGCACGCCTAGTGAAATGAAAACACTACTACTCTTGTAAAGAATATAACACATACCCAACAATATGTACTTTCATGAGCCAGTAACCTGCCTTAACATTTTTTGTTGCTGCCATCATATGTGCCATAACTAAGTTCCGTTGTTGCTATTTCCCTTACCCATTGACTTAGGAGTTGGACAGAATAAACAGGTTGGGAGTCCTTTGTATTGAAGAAGCATGTTCTCATACCTATTAGAAACTCTCTCTAGGTGGGAGAGGTTGCTGGGGAAGTGAATTTTCCTGGAAGGAGCTGAGCGACAACTACAGAGATCTGAGAATTATTGTATGGAATGTTGTTGAAGCCTTGGAAGGGAAGTCAAAAATTCTATGGATTGTTGAACAATGAAGGTGTATACTTCAGGGGGTGGGACATGCATGTGGGGAATGATGGGATGTGAGTTGTGGGCGTAAGTTGTCTCCTAGGAGGGGATCCTTCTTGATGTACTGTGTGACTTTCCATAGTCCTAGTCTAGATTAGGAATCCCTTTCCTGGGTGGATTTTAGTCCCATCTTGGGGGTGATTCACTGCTGAGAGTGATTAAAAGCGTGGTCTAAGGCTGGGAGGTTTGTGGAAGGTTTGATCATAGTTTGTGGTCTTATCATAAAAAGTTAAGTACCATTTCTATGTTAATTTTTATGTTGTGTATTTTATACATGTCTTGGTATTTATAAGAATTGCATGTGTTGTTGCATGTATGTTTTACTATTAATTTCCGCATGAATTTGTGTTGTATTAGAATGTTTATGTATGTATTAGTTATTAATTATGGTATTTTTCACGAATGAAACTGAGTCTTTTTGTAAGGTGGCATGGCATGACCTTGGAATGGTTGTGGATGCTATAATTTTATATCAGAGCTTGAATAGAGAAGTTTCTTTTGAAGTATCATTCCCCGGCTTGAAATCCCAGGTACGTTACAAATTGGTATCAAATCCCATGGTTTCAACATTGAACCTATATGGGCCACGAAAGTGGAATTGGAGTCAAAATTAAATAGGGATTTGATGTACAAAGTGCCAGAGGGGCGCTGAGAGAACTCTTGGGTGGTAGTGGAAATATTAGGAGGTATAGTGGTTCAATAAAGTTAGTAGAGAAACAATACCATGGTAACCATGGGCTTGGAACCACAAAATATAAATTTGGACCATTAGATTGGTTCGGGAAGGGACAGACCCCTCACAACCGTTGGATCTAGAGAAGGTGAACGAAGGTTAAGCACCAAATTCCTTCAGACTTCACCCCTCTGGTCATTTTAAAGTTTCAACAATGAGGAAACTGTTGAAGTCAAGAACCAATACAGACCATCCATTTCTAGGGACATGTGTCCACAGATTAAGAAATGTTTGAAATTTGACAGTTCAAGGGTTGTATGGTGTTCAACCGCGAAATCCTCGGAAGACCCAAAGCTCCAAAGTCCCTAAGCACCGGAGTGACATGTATCTGTTCAGAAGTTCGAAATTCAAGAGTTACGATGTGTGTTGGAGTGAGATATCCTGAAGCCCAAAGTGTTGAAGTCCCAATGTGTTGGATATGGCATGGCATGATGATGTCACCTAGGGTGACATGGACCTACCCTAAGTCTGTTATGTGTCACTTTTTTTTTTACTTTTGACAGGACCTTAGTACTGATTGGGACCTAACACATGTCACTCGAAGGTGGGGCCATGTGTCACCACCTTGATTAATGACAGTTGTACTACGTTCACCCCGAAAGGTTAAGAAGTTCAGGAATTTTGTGTTCGGGGGGGAACTATTGGAAGAACTTGTAAAATCCTCTGAAGCCCAAAGCTCTATAGTGCCAAACTATAAGAGTGCCTAAATGAATTATCTCAATGACATCACCAAATGTGACGTGGACCTATTCAGGAGTTCGACATTCGAAAGTTTTGAGGGATGTTACAGAGAATACTCTTGAAGCCCAAAGCTTCGAAGTAACAGAGCCCGAAGATCCAAAGGTGCATTACACAATTAGCTCGCTAGTTTGGTGGTCTGGGGTTTTTTTTATGTGTAGAAGGAAAAAAGCGTGGAAGCTCGAAGCTCCAAGTTCAAGAAGTCACGGAGGTGACACAACTTGTTGACATCACATGGGGTGACGAGGACATACATGATATGTGCCACATGTCATTGTTTTTCAAGCGTTTCAAATACTAATCGGGTAAATTGGAATAAGAAACATGTCATCAGTCATATACGACCATGTGTCCACTCCCTATTTTCTACGACGTAGCACCCTTCTAGTGCGTGGTTGCTGACTAGAATCTGATGGTTCGCCAGTTCAGTGTTTAGGTGAAAATTTAAGTTCTAATGGGAAATTCGTTGAAGCCCGTAGTCACGAAGCTCCTATTCACCATAGATCTTGGCCAAGAGCGTGGACCATTGATTCTTGAAATCTTATGGGGTTGTCGGTTCGGTGATCCAAAAGTCTTTTGTTGCAAAGCGTTAAGTATAAAAGGTCGAAGCCGGAGTCAATACCAGTCATCCGTCAACAGGTGAACTTCAACCATATATCTCAGTTTGTCATGGAGTTCTCCAATTCAGAAATTCAGGATGAAGCCTTAGAACTCCTGAATCCCATAGTCCTAGAGCTCCTGTTAACCATATATTTAAAAAAATAAGGAGGATTTTCGATCCGTGAGTCCTCAAGTTTCCATAAATTCGACATTCAAGAGATTTGGGGTGTGCAGGTGTAAAGTCCGTCGAATCCTGAAGTTTCGAAGTCATGGAATTATAAAGTGATGTGGCATGCTGAAATCACCTAGGGTTATTTGGACCACTATAAGCATGCCACATGTCATTCTATTTCATGCCTTTGGTATGTCTTTTGTGCCAATAAAAACCAGACATGTGCCAACGATTGATTGCGCGACATGTACACTCTTTTTCTTCGACATGTAGCACCCCTTTGGTGTGTAAGTATTGATAATAGTCCATATGTTTAGATATACAGTGTTTGAATGAAATGGATTGTGAAGGAGGATCTTTCGAAGCCTGAAGCTCCGAAGTGTCGGAGCTCCAAAGCTCCGAAGAGGCAATTGTTCAGAAAATTCACCACTTCGATGTTCAGAGGAAATGAGCTAAGGTGAAAGGAAAACCTCTGAAGCCCAAAGTTACAAAGCCCCAAAGTTCATAAGAACATGATAACAACCTTGCAGCTAGCACTCGGTTGGAGCCCGTGGTCACATGCATTCGGGGGCCTAAGAAAAAGGGATGCTGCCCGAAAATTATTTTTGAGAAAAAAAAAAGGATGAAAGAAGGAGCCCATGGGGTTTTTTATTTGTAAAGAACTACACCTAACGAAGTAAGGAAGGCCTATAAACCTGAAGAGAGGATCCAACAAATATCTAAGGGCCAATTCAGATCTGATATGGAAGAATCCATGTTTAGGGATTGCATCACTAAAAATAAAAAAAAATCAAATATCCATAACTTCCTGCTCAAAAATTAGAGTTGAGCATGGAAGCAGGAATTGCAAAGGTCTTGAACAGTAGAAGCTAAATGTTCACCCAAAAATTGTATTTGAACAATTAATTTCTCAGGAAATCAACATAAAAGAAGTCTGATATATTAATGAATCGTAATGGTTTGTGTTTTCATGAAATTATTGAGAACAATTAGCCTGGCAAAGTTATTGTGGCTGCACATTTTTGTAGAATCAACAGCTTCCAGAACAGAGAAAAGTTATCACAAAGTGAAGAGACAAGGGTGATTCACAATAGGATTATAGTCGGGAAGATGATATCATGGGAATGGATGTCCATTTTGGTATGGAAGGAACAAAATCCAATGGACATGGAGAATAAAAGGATGATAATATAAATATGGTTCAGACCATCAGAAAATTGAAGAAAGATGTCCAGAGTAACAAGGATGATAATGAAAGGCTTATGAAATCCAAACAGTAGCAGGAAGAATTCATATGAAATTAATGAATAGCTTGGACATAATTTAAAATAAGTTGGATAAGGAGAGTGTCTCTAGCAAATGAGGAAGAGACAAGACCCCTGAGTAAAATGGAATATCAAGGAGTGGTAGAAGACATCACCATCACTCTCAAAGGCAATCCATAAGGAGAGCACATAGAATCTCAAGTCCATCCACTGATAGGAAACATAATAGGTCTGGGGTGGATGAATTGAAAGGAGAAATGAACAATAAAAAACCTCCTTCTTTTGATGGTGAACACAGGAAGGATGAAGATGTTGAGACATGGCTACTAGGCATGAGGAAGGATTTCCAATTGCATAAATATTCTTCTCATGCAGAAGGAAGAATTGCTATTTATCAGCTGAAAGGAAAGGTGTCCATTTGGTGGGACCAACTTGTACAACTGCAACACATCATAGAGAAAAATGTGACTTGGAAGGAATTCAAGAATCATTTTGAGAAGAAATACTTAACCAAGAAGTATTATGACAAAAAGATGAAAGACTTATTTGAACTAAAACTGGGCAGTATGACCATTGATGAGTATGAAAAGATATTTTTAGAACTACTGAAGTATGTCTCCTTCATCAAATATGAGACAGTTAAGATCCAGAGATATTTGAGTGGGATGCCATCCTTCATCAGTGATAAAATTCAATATGATGATCCTAAAACTTTGGAGGAAACTATAAGAAGATCCAAGTGTTGATATAATAAAAAAAAAGGAAAGTCTACTTTCCATAAGGCTTGGGAGGAAAAGTCTTCAAAGATAACCTTATTTAAAGATCAGAGAATGGATGAGGTAGGTAGGAAAATTCCAAGGAAACCACCTATTCAATGTTGGGGTTGTAAAGGAGACCATAAGTATAGATATTGTCCTCACAAAAGTGACAAAGTGAGAGTTTTCCACAATGTATAGAACGTTGAAACAATGGAGGACATGGGAAGAAGTGTTCCAAGGATCTATTGAGCCCTCAACAAAAATCAATCAAAATTTCAATCACACATGATTGAGTAGAAGGTATGATCAATAACCATGCCTTAACTATTTTAATAGATTCAGGAGCTAGTCATAGATATATAGATCCTAAGGTAGTGGAAAGATTGCATTTTCCAAGAAGAAAGTATCGGTAATCTTGGCAGGTGCAATTGGCTACAAGAACCAAGAGAATTTTTGTTTGAGTTGATTAAATCATGTCCAGTGGACATGAATGGGATAAGTACCAAGGAAGATTTGAACATCCTACCCTTGGGTTCATATGACTGTCTAATTGGTATGGATTGGTTGGACCAATACCTTGATGTACTAGACTGTCATAACAAGGAATTTACTTTCTTGAATGAGGAATGGAACCCAATAACAATCCAAGGAATTCACAAGGTAGTTACTGTTCACGAAATCTCAATAGTACAGCTGAAGAAGTGCTACAGGAAGGGTTGCCAAATATTTGCAGCTCATATGGAAGAAGCTGCAAATTCTCGGGGAGGAAGCTACAAACTCACACTCAAGTATATCGTTTAAATACCCATAGTATCTATTTTCATATTCTCGGGGATGTCTATCACTCCTAGAGGAAACATTAGTGACCTAGAATACTGCAATTATCCCACTATCAGAAGTTTTCCTGGTTTCATCCAATTGTTTGATGCAAAATTTATGACCATTGCACTGCATAGTCTTGTGGTGTTTGAACTGCAATATGTTAGATATGTAAAATATGCATTGTCAATTAATAAATTAACATATATTTATATAACTTCGAAATAATTTGAAAAATACAGTACACATGTAGTCACATTAATATAATATAAAATAACTGAATAAAATGGGTGGATTTTCTTACTTGTCCATATTTCAAACCATATGCTAAATCAATTTCCCTTTGCGTAACATTGGCATCTCTGTTACGATGAGATTCTCTAACCAATTCAGATAGTTGTTGCCATGATAAGCTACCTCCATTATGTTGTTTACATCTTTCAGTCCATGCATTCATCCAGTCAAGATTATTTTCAATGTATAAATGCAGTGCATCCCACTCTTGAGCAACTGAATCAAAAAAACATAATTCACCAATATTAAATATTATTTATAACATCCAATATGGAGGTAATTATAAATATTTATAATTTATGAAATAAATTATATTAATATATTAATGAGTATGATCATATACACAAAAAAAGAAACTTATATGTATTATTAATATAAATTTTCACAATTATTAATAGATTACCTCTCATTTTTTTCATTCTACCTTGCCCCAACAGGCGCTCCTGATCTTCAAATTTTTTGATGGAATTCACATCCCAAATGTGATCCACTGCATGCATAGTTGGTGTTGCTAATTTAGGAAGATACTGAATAATACACACCACATATTGATATACCATAGATCCCTCCACCATATAACCCTCAAGACGTGCTCTTTGTCTAACCAACGCCTTCAATGATTTCAAGTGACTCTCCACCACCCACATTGACCTTGTGTGAAGAGGTCCACAAATTTCAATCTCCTCAACTTGGCATATGAGGTAGTGTTCTTGTGCATTGAAAAATGTTGGAGGTATACACTTTTTCATTTCACACATTAGCCGAGGAATTTCTCTCTTCCAATACTTTATATCATCTTCATGGATTTCTTTCAATGACAACCATTTACATGAGATCATGACACAAGAAAATAACATGTTTCAACATAACATAATATAATATATTACATTACAAGTAAAACATGTTGCATTAAGTACAACAATAATTTGAAAGAACATTTTGCAGATAAATCACAACTACTTATGTCATGTATTTTCCAAGATCATATCTAACTTGTTTGACGTTGTTGTCAAATTCATTTGGGAGAGATAGCGGTAGAACATACTGTAAAAAAAAAATGAAATGTTATTTGTTTCGACCAAAGTAGACATGAAAAAATAAAAAAAATAAAAGATGTATAAGGCCAATATATATAAATATTTATACAAAAATTATTACCTTAATGAAGGTATGCCAATAATTTGTTTTTACCCCCATCAAATTCACTTTTCTTCGTTAAGATATTATTTATGTTTGAAGCAAAACCCGTGGGAATTTTAATTCTTTGAATGACCTCTTTTACATCATTGCTTTGTTTCTCTATTAGTAACCATGGAAGGTTATTTCGGTCTAGTACTCCATCTGATCTATTGATCACACTTCACATTGCATGATTGGCTTCTTGAATGTCAGTACAAATTTTGACAATTTTTTCTATCCCTCCTACCATCTATGATTCGCCATAATGTTTCAGCCACATTCTTCCCAATATGCATTGTATCAAACAAATGAGCTATTTTTAGCTCCTCATAGTAGGGAAACCTCATGAATTTAGAGGGATAACATTTTATTCCTCGTGGAAGCCCATTATTAATACCTTCATGATGATTGCGACCTTCACGAAGCATAAAAGAAATCACAAAAATAATTGTCAAATATGGTAAAATAAATTCAATGATTAAAATAAACATTCAAAACATTACATGATCTATGATACATTATGAAATTGAGTACCTTGATGATTTCTATTATATTCCAACCTCCATAGGTGAGGTGTCATTCTTCATGGTTTTAAACCAGTCTCTTCTTTCCCATTGGAAATATGTTTTTTAGTAGTACGATACCTATGGTTCTTAGGAAGAAGGTGCCTATACTCATCAAACACCATCTTTCCTAAAAATTTTGAATGAGGATACTTCATCTTAGGGCCACAAACTGGACATGAAAATTTACCCTTTGTTTGAAGACCTGCAACAAATGGATTAATTTCAATTATACGATGATATTATTTAAAAATTAAACGTTCACCATGATAAAATTAAAAAATTATATAGTATTAAAGAGAAATATTAGAATTCTACATACCAAAAAATGTGTTAGTCCAGGGGCATCATGAAATGTCCATAAAAGTATTCCATGGAATTTAAATTTCTTCACCCTGATTGGTTTACATATGTCATACATTGTGATGTCAACCCATAAATTTAGTAGCTCGTCTATAAGAGGCTCGATATATACATTAATATATTTAACCTTGTACTTACCTAATTGTTTGAAATTACACATAATTACTATAAGAATTATATCATGTAATATATATAAGTAAATAAATAAACAAAATATATTATGAAAAAATTGAAACAAATGAAAATGTTACATTCAAAAAATTAATGTAAAGAAATACCTGGAATAATCATTGTCAACATTATGTGCTCCCTCTTTATTGACATCCAAGGAGGAATGTTATTGTTGATAAAAAAAATAGGCCACGCTGAGTAAATAGACCTTAGCTCTTTGAATGGATTAACACCATTAGCTGCCAATGAAAGACTAACATTACGAGGTTCATTTTTGAAATCTGCCCATTTTTCCTCAATTTCCCTAAATACAGAACCATCGGAAAGCATTCAAAGAACACCATCTCCACTTCTATTACGTGCATGGTAATCAATAAATTGTGCTATGATTTCACACTTGAACAATCGTTGCAAACGTGGAATTATGGGAATATCACGAAGAACCTTTCGAGACACCCTTGTTGTTACTTGATCGGTTTGATATCTAATGATAAGACATTGCGGATATTATGTTTTAGAAGCATGTTGTCCATAATATACAATATGGTCATTAGTACATGCATCTATAGTTTGATAATCCATTCCAATGTCTTTCATAATGGCATGCAAACCTCTATATGTGCGAGGTAAAATATTTGACGATGGTAACAAAACTTCACCTAACAATCTACAACATAACAAATAACTAGTTAATGTAAGAATATTAATCGTAAAAATTGCATTCTTATTTTACACATTAATTAACACTAAACACAAATAGAAAAAAATCAACATTTATGTATAATATGAGATGAAACATATTACATACCTTAGGATCTGTGTCATACAAGTGTTCAATAAATTATTCATAACCTTTAAGTTCATTAGCAGCAATGTAGTGGAGAGAATATTTTCTTTTGACACTTCATAAAGTCGTTTATTTGCCTTTTCTAATAGAGGTTCATCATAAATACCAACATTGTCCCCATCCTCATCTAGTTGTGAAAACAAATCTTAGATCATTTGATTTGTCCCATCATATTCTTCCATGGGATCATTAACTTGATTTATCCCATCATCCTCTTCCATGAGATCCTCATTTTCTTGGTCATGATGTTCCTCATCTTGTACAACATCATTTCTACTAATACTTGGTGCAATATTCTGCGGAAAGTTAGAGGGTAACTCTAACTTTATAGTAGAAACAATCATGCAAAATTAGTGTATACTATAACAAACATTCAAACAATATATATACATATATATAATTTTATATAAAATTGACAAAATAAAAAAGATAATGAATATATAGCTAATTACCATGGGACGATATTCATTCAATCTGCCATCAATGTGCCGATATTTCCTACAATGTTTTGTAGTTGTTTCTATTCAAATTCTTAAAGGACGTATGAGGCAACATTTTTGGCAAGGGAAATAACATCTACCATCACCCTTTTCACCCTCTTTACTTTTTTCCCCACCTCTAACTATATTCTGCGACATTCTTTCACACAAAAATACCCTTTCGGAACCGTCATTGTTATAGCAAGATTGTCGCAACATCTTTAAATCATCAAATATTTATAGGTCAATTTAGGTCGTCGTCGTCGCAATTGCGACGAACGTGACCTAAATTTTTGTTTTTTTTACCTATTTATTTGTTATATTTAGGTCACTTTCACTTTACCAAAGACGGGAACAGTTATAATGGTGCATTCATCGCTCGTGTGACGAACTTTATAACGGTCAAAAGTTAGTGTCTCTCTTGCGACGAAAACATAAGTTTGTCGAAATTGATACAACAGTCCACCATATTGACTATCGTTACAACACATACGATATTTTGCGTTCGTCGATAGAGTGACTAATACGGGGTGGATTTAGATCAAAATTGAAGAATTTAATTTTTTCTCTAAAATTTTGCGATGAAAGAGTACTTTCGTCCCAAGTAGTCATCACAATTTTTCCAATATGTAGTGGTGACCTAAGGATAAGATTCCAAATATTGAGGAGCATGTAGTCCTGAATTATTTTGAGGATGTGTTTAAGGATATACCAAGACTAACCCCAAAGAGAGATATTGATTTCTCTATAAACTTAATGCCTTCAGCTACTCCAGTATCTAAGACTCTGTACCAGATGAGTACTCCAGATTTGAAGGAACTACAAATTCAGCTTGAAGAACTCCTAAGGAATGGGTATATATGCCCAAGTGTGTCACCTTGGGGTGCCCTAGCTTTATTCATGAAGAAGAAGGACGATACATTGAGGTTGTGTATTGATTTCAGACAATTAAACAAAGTAATTGTAAAGAACAAATATCCATTTCCAAGGATAGATCACCTCTTCGATTAGTTGAGGGAGGAAAAAATATTTTTGTAGATTGATCTCAGATTTGGTTACCATCAAGTAAGGATCAGAGATGAAGGCATCAACACACTGCCTTCAGGACAAGGTATGGTCATGAAAAATTCACAGTGGTTCCTTTTGGGATATGAAATGCGTGATCTATTTTCATGTGCTTGATGAATGATGTTTTCCGGGAATACTTAGACATGTTTGTAATTGTCCTTTTGGATGAAATCCTTGTGTATTCCAAGTCAAAATAAGAGCATGAGTATCACTTGAGGATGGTGTTACAAGTGTTAAGAGAGAACCAGTTGTATGCCAAATTGAGAAAGTGCTCGTTCTATTATAATCAAATTCACTATTTGGGGAATATAATATCCAAAGAAGGGATAGTAGTGGACCCCAAAAATATTGAAGCTATAAAAGGGTGGATAGAACCTAAGAATGTGACAGAATTCAGATCCTTCATGGGTCTAGATGGATACTATAGAATATTCATTGCAGGATTTTCAAGGATTTCTCACCCAATTACTTGTTTGCAAAGGAAGAGGGTGAAGTTTCTATGGACAACAAAGTGTGAAAAGAGCTTCCAGCATTTGAAGTAGTTGGTAATCAGTGTGCCAATTCTAGGAATTGCAGATCCGAATGAACAGTTTTTGGTTTTCACATATGCATGCAAAGAAGGACTTGGTGGAGTCATTAATCAGAACGGATTTGTGGTATGGTTTAAATCAAAAAAATTGAAAGAGCATGAAAGGATCCACACCACTCATGATTTGGAGTGGGCATCCATAGTACATTCCTTGAAGAGGTGGATCCACTAACTCATGGGAAAAAAAATATTTGAGTTCAGGACAAACCATAATGGTATGAACTATTTATTTGATCAACTAAATTTAAATTCCTGACATAGTAGATGGTTATAATTCCTCTATTAGTATGACTTTGATATCAAGCACATCAAAGGAAAAGAGAACGAAGTGGTTGATGCACTCAGCAGGAGAGTGCATGAACTGCATGCTACAACCATTATCATGTATCAAAATGATCTTAAAGGGAGATTTTTTGAGGCTGCAAAAGAAGATTTGCAATACATGGAGTTGGTAACAAAACTACAACAAGGTAAAATGCAACAGAAGGTTAAAGATTATAAATTGGGAAATGATAAAATTCTCTTGTACATGAACAAAATTTATGTACCCAATTCTCATGAATTGAGGAGTATGATATTGAAAGAGATGCATAATGTACCTAATTATGCAGGACACCCAGAATATCATAAATGAGTTGCAGCAGTCAAAATCCAATACTATTGGCCAGGAATGAAGAAAGAAATCATTGAGTACATTGCTAAATCTCTGGAGCATCAAAAGGTTTAAGGTTGGGCATAGAAACCTAGTTGGGTTTCCACAACCATTTCCCATTCTTGAGTGGAAGTGGGAAGTGGTGACAATGAATTTCATCACCAAATTTCCCAGAACAAACAAGCAACATGATTCTATCATGGTGGTGGTGTACAAGATTACTAAACCTCCCCATTTCATTCCAATCAAGATTACTCACAAGGAAATCAATGTTGTTGATATTTATATGAGGGAAGTAGCACGCTTGATGGCATACCCAAGACAATGGTGTCTTACAGAGACCCAAAGATCACCTCAAAGTTTTGGAAGGGATCAGTCAAAGGGTTCAGAATAAATATGAACTTTATCACAACTTATCATCCTGAGACTCATGGGAAAACATAAAGGGGGAACCAAGTGATAGAGGATATGCTAAGGATGTATTTTATGATAAACCATCAAAATGGAAAGAGTATTTACACATGGTATAATTTTCCTACAACAATGGGTACGAGGCATCTCTGAAGATGAGCCCATTTGAGGAACTTTATGACAAAATGTGCAACAAACCAATAAGTTGAGACAACCCAACTGATAGAGTTGTAGTTGGACCAGATTTGCTCAGGGATATGGAAGAGAAAATGTTGTAGATAAAAAATAATTTGAAAGTTGCTCAAGATAGGCAAAAAACATATGTTGTCAAGGGAAGAACTCACAAGGAGTTTAAAGTGGGTGATCATGTATTCTTGAAAGTGAAGTCCAACAAAATTTCCCTGAAGTTGGTAGACTGTTCCAAGTTGGAACCTAGATATTGTGGGCCATTTGAAATCCTAGAAAGGATTGGACTAGTAGCTTATATGATTGAAATGCATGCATATATGTCTATTAATAATGTATTCCATGTATCATTGCTTAAGAAATATATACCTGATTCTAATAATGTTATTGATTGAAATGTGATTCAGGTGGAGCAAGAAGGCGCTTTCCAGGTGCATCCAGTATGCATTCTAGACCGGAAAATAAAACATCTCAATAATTGAGCCATAGATCTTGTAAAGGTCCAATGGACCTAGTACAAACCTAAGGACACAACTTGGGAGCACGAAGATCCAATGCGGGAAGAATACCCACATATTTTTGAAGATTTAGAAACTATTGTTGATGTATGTAAATAATATGCACTGAGGACATTGCATAAATAATGGGAGGGTATTATAATACCCCAAGGTCGTGCCCCTGCTGAATTGTAAACATGTTTTGTGGGTTGGTGAGACAAGTGATTATAAGCTATGTGGCTTATGTGATGCTAAATACCCATGAGCCTATTTTTGTATATGTAATTATGCATATCATTAATATAAAATACATTGTTTCATGTAGAACGACCATGAATAAAGCATTATGGGGGACTAAGCTCCACTAGATGGGTAAGGGGCAGAGTCTAAGAGGCTAGGAAAAATGACTAAGATTGAGAGCTTAACCCCAAGGGAATATTATAATAGATTTTCCTAAAAGACTAAGGATACATAAATAAGTCATGTTATCCTAAGTTCCTGGGGGAAGGGGGAACGAATGAGAAGTGGAGCTCATGCAACTTCATGAGGATAGGTGTTTGATTTGGGATATGCTGATTTATGTGGGAAATTAGTCATTGTGGGGGGGGATTGGAAATTATGGCCATCCTTCCTCATGCACTCACGTGCTAAGACACATATCATTCACACACCTAGCCATTCTCGCCATTGTTCAACCTCCTCCATGGTCATCCTTTGTAAATTGCACGCATCTGTACTTGCATGAGCTCGTACCCTGCCTTAACATTTTATGTTGTTTCCATCATCTGTGCCATAACCAATTTATGTTGTTGTTATCACCTTTACCCATTGACTTAGGAGTTGGACATAAGATTCAGGTTGTCAGGCCTCTAGATTGAAGAAGAAGGATTTCATACCTATGAGCAACTCTCTCCAGGTGGGAGAGGTTGTCGAGGAAGTGAATTATCCTGGAAGGAGCCCAAAAAAATCTATAGAGCTCTGAGAATTATTTTATGGCCTGTTGTTGAATCCCTGGAAGGGAAGTGGAGAAGTCAATGGAATATTGAATAGTCCAGGTGTATACTTCCTGGGGTGGGACAAGCATGTGGGGAATGGGAGGCTATGATTTGTGGGTGTAAGCTATCTCCTAGGAGGGAATCCTTCCTGATGTACTGTGTGACTTCCCATAGTCTCATCCTAGCTTAGGAATCCCTTTCCCGAGTGGATTTTAGTCCCAACTCTGGGGTGACCCACTGCTAAGTGTGATGAGTAGTATGGTCTTCTCAGAAAAATATAAAAGGTATGCACACAGTTGGTGTTCTTCTCATAAAAACATAAGTACCATTTCTATGATAATTTTTATGTTGTGTATCATGTACATGTATTGATTTTTATAAGAATAGCATGTGTTGTTGCATATATGTTTAAATGTTAATTTCCACATGAATATGTGTTGTAGAAGAATGTTTAGGTTTGTTTAAATTTACATTATAAAGGTGTGTTAGAAGAAAGTAGATGTTGTTTTCAAGTTATTAAGTATGGTATTTTCCATGAATGAAAGTGAGTCTCTCTGTAAGGTGGCATGGCATGGACCTGGAATGGGTGGGGATGCTACAATTTTATATCAGAGCTTGAACATAGTAGTTTATTTTGATGTAGAATGACTTGGTTTGGCATCCTGGGTATGTTACAACAAAATAAGTAGTACATCTCCAACAATAGTTGAACATAATTGGTTTGGTATCAACAAATCCAAGTCAATTCAACAGGCAATCGTAGAGTCAATAAAAATACAACAATTGGGTTCCCATAAAAACATAAATTATTCACCGCTTGAGGGATCAATAAGTAGTAACAACATTTTTTGTAAAAAATTCCATTCGATTTCCAACCTAATTTAAACTTAGTTGAAACTTCAGTTGATTGTCATGTCGGGTCGATCCTTGATCAACCAGTTACAAGGAAATAATCAATAAGTAATAAGAACATTGCATGATTGTAAAACTTATGATACACAATGATATGAAGTTCTCAAACATATGTTCAAATGATTCCATGTCCATTCATCAATCCAACCACAATCTATCCTAGTAGTTGGCACTGGTGGACCCAATTCTTTGTTTCACGTCTCTTATGAAAATATTTGAAAGAATGATTTCCATTCCTTTGATTTTTATGGTGAGGATAACGATAGGACACATATTTTTATGTTGGATGATAAGAGGAAGTAGTTTGAGGGTCAGGTTCACTTACAGGAGTAGAACAACCTGACATGTCAACAACAATGTCCTTTGTAACAACTTTCTCAATTGTTGGCATGTGAAGAGCATGCAACTCATCAATTTGTTTGACACAATTAACAATAGAATTTTTTTCTAGAAAACCACTCTCAACTCCCCCTACAAAAAATAGAAGTTCCTTGGTTGTATCAAGGATAGGTGTAGGTAGGGAGCCAACATACTCATCATATCAAAGACCACTCTTAACTAATGGATACTTTTGACAATTGATGACATAATCTAAGACTTCAATACTCTTTTCAAACTTCAAGATTTTGGTCAACTGAGCAGTTTCCTTTTTGTTGGCAGCCAATTACCATTTTTATCCTATCCTTATAAGCTGCCTACACCAGTGTTTTGCAGCCCTTGATTTTCATCGCAATCTTTGAATCAAACGACACTATCATTTTGCGCATTTGCACACCTGCCTTTGTTATTGTTTTCATGACTGCAAGCGTGAAAACTTTGATTTCGAAGTCACATCAAAATCGTCACTGGATTATTATGGTACTCTTGTCTATCTGTTCATTTCATTTCCAATTTGATTATAGTCGCATAGTTGGAAAGACTCCAAGATCTTTATTCTTTTGGCATTCTTTAATTGTTAATGTGATTCCATTTTTATAAGATTGTGGTGATATTATAATGATTGTCATTGAGTCCTTAATACATTGACGGTTTGATGTTCTATAATATTTCATCGATTTCCTTGACACATTGGTTTCATGAAAACACATTGACATTATGGGTTAGACCCTTGGTGTAATCATTTCATACAACACATATGTGATATGATTGAACCCTTAGTGTTGATTTCGAATCATTGTTTTGATTTTAAAACTATGCAAACGCTATGCTTATGCAAATTTTTGGGTCGATTTACCATTAATTTCATTAATTATTTGAACGGAATTGTTTTTAACATATGCAATAGTGATTTGAATCGCTATATCCGCCATCGGTTGTACATTGGGAAATGACTGTTTTGCATGGGCTGAGCTAGCTCCACCACCCTCGCACATTCGGGCATTAATGCCTTCTCCCTATCCCGGGTTAACTCTGTTGTTTTCGGGTAAGCCTGTGAGCTATTCAATCGGGGGTATACCCCTTCCAAACCTTTGCCCGTCCACCTGTCTCATTGTGTGTTCCCGTCTATGGAACCTGTGGTGCGCATAGAGCCAAATGGTGGCCAAAAACTCTTGCTTTTTGACAATGCCCGCGAATATTTGGAAAATGGTGGCTGGCTAGTGTTTATCCAAAGATTTGAGGGTTTTAACCTTTTGGTTGCCCAAAAATTCGCCCTCACCTTCGATGGTTACAGGGCTAAGGTCAGAGACATACAACTCGAGCTTAATGAGGAATTTTGAAGTTCGGCTACAGGATTGGCAGCCACAGGGCAAAGGTGGTTCAAAACTCCAAAGTAGACGAGGTGTCATGGCCACTATTATTCACTTCAAGGAAGGTTGTTTCCTGTGATAGAGGTATTCCTATCACTACCCTCAAACCCAGGTGGCATGACCTTTTGGTAATTGTTAAAACAGTTTGTGACCTGCGAAGGTCGATATGGCTTGGTATTTCTGTATCATCTTCAGTTATTGATGAATTTTATAGACTACCCTCTAAACATGCCACATTATCTCTTGCATAGTCTTTACAAGATGTCTAAAAGGTTCAAGCGTGAGAAGGCTGATAGCATCCTTTTCCATCATGGCTTGATTAAACTCATTGTCATCCACCATTTGAGCCTTAGTGGTGATAGTTGGCAAGCCTTCCTGACAAGGAATGGATTTTCCACTCCTGAGTCTGTCCAAGTGGACAAGGTTGTTGTTACTGAAACATTGGTTGGACCGGTCGTCCCACTCCATATCCTTCTACCCCCTGTCAAACCCTCGGATTCCCCTGACATAGACCTACCTGATGCCATAACCAACCCGTGTACTAAAGACGAGATTAAGGTTGTCAAAATACCTGGAAGGAAGAAGTCAAGGGTGATACTACTGTGAATAGTAAAGGGAAGAAAAGTGCTTGATTGATATCAATATTTGCCCGGAACAAGCCCAAGCCAAACGTCGACCAAAAGCCAATAGTCTTGAGCAAGGACTCGGACTCCGATATTGAGAATTTCCTAGCCGAGTAATATCCCTATTATCATGGCCTATGCTCTAAGGAACCCTATGACTATGTCTCTAACTTACCTTTGTGCCTCAAGAATGATCCTAACTACCCGGGAATCAAGCTGCACAACGAAACCCCTGGTAACTTGAACAAACCTTCGCCTATGATGCCAAATCCTGATCAATCACCTTGAACACAATGTAATTCCTGTCTTGAACGTTATTACACCGACGTTCCCCTGTTACAATCAAAGATCAAATCATTAGAGGAACATGTGACAGTTCTGTCAAAGGAGAACGACAGGCTTCGAGCCAACGAGAAGAAACAAAAAACCACTGGTTCAATTGTTTTCAGAAACGTCGAGGCAGCAACGGCCTTTGTCAATTTGAAGTTATCGTGATCGAATCATTTTCTTAATACCCAGGTGTGTATTTTCATATTGATTTTATTTTATATAACCAATTGGATTTGCTTTCAATAGCTCTGTTCGTTTTGATTCAAAATGATTATGTTACTCTCGTTTTACCAAAATAATTTCCTTATGAATCATGAGTGGTAAATTTGTTTGCTAAACTCCGACATAGATACGATTTAGTTAATATGATTGTATTGTTATCAGATTAGTATAAACAATTGATTTGTTTTGCTTATGTTTGGTTCACTTTGAAACAATTATGTTGGTTCGAATTAATGTAATCGATTGGGTTTGTTTTCATTTAGTTTTGTTCGAATAGATTTAAGGAATGATTCTGTTTGTTTCCATTATGATTGCATCCGACCTGTACAGGAGATTTATTTGCTAAACTCAGATACAACTATGATTTGGATTGATATGATTTCGTTGTTTCTAGATTATGTCGGCTCTGAGTTCGTTTAATTTATTTCTTATGGTTCGATTTTGAAACGATTATGTATTCTTGAATTGGCATGATCCTTTACATATGTGATGCATCAGTATCAATGATTGGTTTGATAAATTCAATGTAATCCATTAAATTACAAAAAAAAAAAAACAACTCTGTTAGTTTGGATTTTAAAAACGATTTTGTTAATGGCCAAGTCGACATAAATTATTGCATTGGTTACAGTTTGTGTCGATTGAAATTGTTTCAAGAGATGATTTCATTGGTTCCCCAACTGTCAATCGATTCTCTCTGCTCCCAATTATCAATAACGAACGTTTGAGATTTTTCATATATTCTTGTCACCGTTCAGTTAAGAAACCACGATTTCGTTTGTTTCAATTTGCATACAAGTTTTGGTTTGATGTGGCATGAATGATTCACTCTGTTTGGAATTAGTAATTAAATATTTTCTTTAATAAGTCAAATATAATTCTGTTAAGATTTGAATTGGTTTTGAAACAATTCTGTGTTCAAATTAGACCAGCTACAGAATCGCAAGATTCTGTAGCTAGTCCTGGAAATTAAATTTTTGTTAATTTTATCAATAAAACGTTATCTAAACTTTTGTATTTTTGTCTACTTACAGGTACCTACTAATTTCATTGACATTGGACATGCTATAGCAGTTTAGATATAGTTTTCAAGTTGTTAGTCATAGGAAAAAATAGGGACTTGGGAGATTATTCCCATATTTTTTGTAATTTGCTTTGACAATTCCCACAGGGATGTTTTACCCTGTGGTATTTAAATACTTGTTATTTTTTGTATTGACCCATCATCATCACTATTGGGGGAACCAGACTATGGATTTATGATACAGACTGGGATGAAAGTTGGTGTCTTGTAACAACTTTATCTTTCAATATATCAAACTTTTATTTCAAGTTTTCATATCAGTTTGCAATTAATTATCGACTACTTTAGCTATCATAATTCATTGCAGGTTGATGTGATTTGGTTTATGTGTTGTCCATATCTGATCTCTCTTATTTTAAAAAATACAACAATTACTCTGTTTCAATTTAGTGAATTAAATATTTCTCTTCTTCGTTAAATGAATCATATTGTACAAATCTTTACATACGGGTTTATGTAATTGTGATGATTTGTAAACCATAAGATTGTTGTCAGTTTTATGTCTTGTTTGTTCTGTTATTTATATTCAAAGAGAACTGTTGCCTTCTGGTTTACAAGAAGCTTGCAGAGAATCTGGTGTGGGTTTCCTCCCATCGAACAGCTGAACTGGATCCTTTACACAGGAAAAATTGGAAAGCGTTATTAAAGGTTAGTTTATTAGTGTTATTTAGTTAGTTTAGATAGATATATATATAGTTCAGATTTATAGTTAGAATTATTATTTTAGTTGTTTAGCTTAGACAGTTTTTATTTAATTTCTTTCTCATAAAATTATAAAAAAACAAAAAAACAATGGTTATGTTGTCTTAGGATAGTTTACAAATTATTTTTGCAGGTTTTCATTTAAATCAGTAATCTGTGAATATTGTATATTTGTAATTGGATCTAAATCTCTTGATAATTGAACATTTAATTTTATAGAAGTATTGTTATATAGCATAGATAATAGACTGTATATATTTATTTCAGATTTGTTTATTAGTTTGCTTTAATTTTGTTTTATTTAGATTAGTTCCTTAGCATAGTTTTCTTTTGTTTTCCTAGGACTTAGATCAGCCAATGGAGTCGCTAAACCCGTCAGGGTGGGTCATCCCAAACGGATTGGGTTATTTATTCAACCCCGGATTGGATCCACTCTTCTAGTTAGCGAGCGTTCATTTTCACCTTAAGTTCACAAATAGCGCTAGAAGGAGGGCCTCGAATTTATTAATTACACGAGGTGGTCGTAAGACTCCTCCACCACCTAACCACTCACCTATAGTGACAAGAAGTTATTCGAACGACAACATTCCCCCTCAAACAACAACCACATCAAACAACAATCTACGGATCACAATTGAACCAACAACCCCAAATCCTACAGGTGGTGATGTACAAGAGATTGTCCGCCAATCTCTTCTAAGAACACATAGTGCCTTCGCTCGCTTAAGGCAACCAAATCGACCTTTGGACCAACCTTTAGATTTCTCTGATATTAGAGAACAACTTGGAGGCACTAACCTCACTCTAAACCCCACAAATCCAACCCTCACTCCTGCTGCAGGGGGATCTGGAATACCTCCCTCACAACCTCCCTCATCTCCTTCTTCTTCTGGAGAAAACACCTCTAATGAAGGCAGTTACCCTTCACAACCTTCCACACCACCTACACCGATGGCCAACCAGAACAATCCTGCCAGACCTTGGCTCGACGAGGATGCGGTAGCCATACCTGGAGATCAACATCCCTTACCCAAACATCCAGAGAAGTGGCTTCCCAAGTTTGAACCTGACTCTAAAAAGATCGTTGAAGATCACATTAAAATTTTTATGTTAGCCATTAGACTCCGTAATGTCGAACATGAATACGTAGTTTGTAGGTTGTTCCCTTATACTTTTGAGGGCAATGCCTCTACCTGGTACTTTTCCCAACAACCCCATACCATAGTGTCTTGGAAAAATTTCGAGTCATGCTTTTTGGAAAAATTCGGGGACGATAAGTCCCCAGAAGTCCTGGTTATGGAGCTTTCTAGCTTAAGAATGAACGCAAAAGAGAAAATTAAAGACTTTAATCAAAGATTCTTAACACTCAAGAACCGAATCCCTACTGATTCCATGCCTGCCAAGAATATTATCATAGCATACTATACTAAAGCCTTACATCAAAGTATAGCCATTTGGGTTAAACGATCTAAGAAAGACACGTTGTTAGAGGCCTTCGAAGAGGCCATCTAGATTGAAAAAGACATACTTAGTCTAAAAGACACTACTAGCAATGAAACAGAAACTAGTTCTGCTTCCAAAAAGAAGATCGAAATCCTCCCTAAACCTTCTCAAAACAAAGCACAACCTGAAAGCTCTGATTTAGAAAACTTAACTAAAGTCGTTCAAAAACTGTCAAATCAAGTTATAGATTTGAAAAGGACAGTCAAAGAAGTTTCTTTGAGAAAAGGGCCTTACAAACCCTCGTTCAGGAAGCCTTTCCCCACCAACCGACCCAATCCAAATACCGAAGGCCTTAATCTAGAAAGTCTGCAATAAGCCCTTCAAACAATTCTAGAAGCCCAGGATAACTTGATGCCTCCAGAGATTCCTGAGGAGGTAGTTGAACAAGAGATAGTTCAAGAAGAAGAATCTTCTCCAAACATTTTTGGACACTTCTCGGATATCATCTTTCAAGCTAACTTCGAGACGGTACATCCCTATAATACTAGAAGTAAGACAACAAACAAACCTTCTTCCAAAAACACTACGGATTTTCCCCCAAAGCAATCTAAACCAGCTGAGATTAAACAGAGTCATGTAAACCCCAGCTTAGATTATGATTTAGTTGAATATCTTAAAAAGTTAAGGGCTAACATTTATGTTTATGAGTTGTTAAAATTTCCTTTTCTGCTACAAAAAATGTTACAGAACATCACAGAGAATAGCAAAAATGGTAATTTGAACAAGGTCGTTCAGAACAAAGTTCCTCACAAGATTTCCACTAAAAATAATCATGATCCTCACGATAAAGGAAGCCTTCCTATAAATAATGTAAATAATGTAAATAATATGGATAAATTAGCTTTAGAGACCGCGAGTAAAAAGCCACAAGTTTCCACCC
The DNA here is from genome assembly GCA_009831015.1 of Picea engelmannii. NCBI lineage: Eukaryota > Viridiplantae > Streptophyta > Pinopsida > Pinales > Pinaceae > Picea > Picea engelmannii. The sequence continues at coordinate 57,198 of ML793288.1, read as the reverse complement.
TTAGTACTCGCAAAAATGTACCTCCATTTTTGTTAACTTTCGAAATCTTTAATAGAAACGTGCACAATTGTATGGTAGACTCAGGGGCATCATCCAATGTGATGCCATGGTCTGTGTGCCAGAAGATTAATGATGAAGTTGAACCATCCACTTTAAAAATCATCCAGCTTGATCGAACTAGTGTAAAGGTCATAGGCGAATTAAGGAATGTGCTTATAAGATTATCGTCTAACCACAAAGTTCATCAAGTCATTGATATTATTGTTGTGGATATTCCAGAAGTGTATGGTCTATTCTTAAGTAGGGACTAATCGGAGTAGCTACACGGCTATTTCGCGACAGACTGGTCTCACCTGTGGCTTCCAGACAATGGCAAGCCCAACAAAATCAAGGTAAATCGTGAACGTTACCTTAAGTTCACGGTCACAGATTTGAATGATCCCAATGAACCATTTACACCTTCTACCGATTCACCCAAAGTACAAGGGATGGATACCTTTTTCGGCAATTTCATGGCCGAGACTTCATCTATCAGAAACCCAGAACAATAGTCCGAGATTGTAGCATATTTGCAGCCAACAGCTTCTACACAATGGTCTCATGCACCTGATAAAAATCAAATTTGGTCTCTTTATTTTGACGGGTCAAAGTCCAAGGAAGGAGCTGGTGCAGGTTGCATTATTATTGATCCCTCAGGTAAGAAAACATTGATTTCATGTAGGCTAGAATTTGAATGTACTAATAACACAGCAGAATATGAGGCTTTATTTCAGGGCCTCAGAAAATCTTTAGACATGAACATTCAAAATTTGACTATCTTTGGAGAATTTGAAATCGTGGTTAGACAGGTAAGAGATTATATCCATTCTCTGTCTCCGCATATTAAAATCTACCAATCCGAGGTATGGAATTTAATGAATAAATTTTCTGCTTTCAATATAAATTCTATTCCTAGATTGAATAACTCTGAAGCTGATCTATTAGCTAACGTAGCCTCCAAACTCTTTCCTGCAGAAGGCTTGTCCCCAGACGCATTCTCCGTCTAACTATTGTTCAGGCCATCCATTCCTGACAACATCATGAATTGGAGAGTCTTCGACGACGATCAACAGATTATTAGCTTCCTGCATATGGAAGAAACTTTTCAAGGCGCGGTGATCGACAAATGCACTCACGACGACAATTTGCGCAATTTCACGGTAATACCAGATCCGAGAACTCCTGAATCTTCATCGGACATGGTAAATTCGATCCCTAAATCTATAGTTAGATTAGAGAGGTTTTATGATCTTCAGGATAAATTCAAAAAATCGGTCAACTTTAAAACCAATAGTTCCTCGTTATCATATGAAAAAGTAAACTTAGGAACTAATGATAGTCCACAGTGCATTAATCTAGGCGTGGGGTGTTCTGAACAAGAAAAAGATGCATTTATTAAATCGTTTAAATAATTTAAATATGTTTTTGCGTGGATGTATGATGACCTTAAAACTTTCGACCCTATTATCATACAACACGTCATTCCCATGAAACCCCAAACCTTACCCTTCCAACAAAAATTAAGAAAAATGCACCCTAAGCTCGAACCGACCGTCAAAAAAGAATTAAATAAACTCCTGAATGCTAAGATAATTTTCCCTGTTAGGCACACTCATTGGGTTTCTAACCTTGTCCCTGTTTGAGAGAAAAGTGGGGAAATTCGACTATGCGTCGATTTCCGAAACCTTAATAGAGCGTCTGATAAAGACAACTACCCTGTCCCACCCATGGAACAGATCCTTCAACAGGTATCTAGTTCTGAAAGACTATCCTTATTGGATGGATTTTTTGGGTACAACCAAGTCCTGATGTCTCCTCCAGACCAACTTAAAACTACCTTCCGCACTCCATGGGGCACCTACGCTTATCGAAAAATGCCCTTTGGATTGATTAATGCCGGTGCCACTTTTCAGAGAGCGATGGACATCGTTTTCCGAGGCTTAATCAATCAGTCCGTCATAGTTTACTTAGATGATGTTACTGTATTTTCAAAAAACTAAAATTATCATCTAGCTCATTTAAGAGCCGTTCTACAGCGATGTCGTAAATACGACATTTCCTTAAATCCTAAAAAATCCATCTTTGCAGTAAAAAAAGGTAAACTCTTAGGATTTATTGTATCAAGCAAAGGGATGATTATTGACCCCGAAAGGACTCAATTCATATCGAAACTTCCCCCTCTGACATCCAAAAATTCTATGCAGTCTTTCTTAGGCCAGATAAACTTCGTCAGGAGATTCATCCCCAGTTTCTTCGAAATGGTCAGACCTTTACAGAACCTAATTAAGAAAGATGCACAATATCATTAGGGACCCTTAGAAAACCAAGATTTTAATGCAATAAAAAAGGCCATAATAGACGCTCCTTCTCTCATGAGCCCCGACTTTTCCCAAGATTTCACACTCTACACTTGTGCTTCTAACCGCTCCTACGATGCCGTCCTAACTCAAAAGAACCCTGAAAACAATGAGGTACCCATTTCCTTTATGAGCTCTGCTTTCAAAGGAACTGAACTTAATTACCCAGCAGTAGATTAGCAAGCCTACGCTATTTTCAAAGCAGTCAAGCACTTCTGGTCTTATCTTTTGAAATCCAGGACGAAGATTATTGTCCCGTACCCAGCCGTCAGGAATCTGTTAGTGTAGAAAGAACTAGGTGAAAATAGGGCTAACTGGGTTACCTCCTTGCAGGAGTATGACATAGAAATTACCCCAGCTCATATAGTGAGAGGCCAAGGGTTATGCAAGTTAGTTGTTGATTCAGCAGCGGGACAACAAGAAAGTAGCGATACGTCAAACCTAGGACAACACAACCAAAATGCAATCTGTTGTACACAAAACTCTGTTAGTCCCTGGTATGACGATATAAAATTTTGTCTTGAACATGGGTCAGTGCCTCGTCACCTGGATCCCACTAGAAGAAGAGCGTTAAGATTAAAGGTTTCCTCCTTTCATTTGATTAATGGTATTCTGTTTCTTCAAAATTTTGATGGAGTATTAATGCGCTGTCTTGAGAAAGACGAAGCAGAAAAAGTCTTACTAGAGTTGCACGCAGGAGAAGTTGGTGGGCATTTTGGTGGTGAAACCACTACCCATAAAGTTTTGAGAGCCAGTTATTACTGGCCCACACTTTTTAGAGACGCCCATGCCTTGTGTCGTAAGTGTATTATTTGTCAGAAAGCATCAGGGCGGTTACAGAAACCAGCCTTTCCGTTGCAGCCTGTTTCAGTAGACTCCCCTTTTCAGCAGTGGGGCCTTGATATTATAGGACCAATCAGTCCACCATCCTCTCAGCAGCATAATTTTATCATAGCAGCCGCAAATTACTTTACCCGGTGGTCTGAAGCTACCGCATTAAGAACTGTGAATACCAATCAGGTAATTGCCTTTTTAAATTCAAATATTATTACTCGTTTTGGTATCCCTAACTGCTTAGTATTCGATAATGCTTCTTACTTTTCCTCTCTTGAGATGAGCGAGTTTTCTTTGGAAAAAGGAATTAAATTAAAGTATTCCACTAGCTATTACCCCCAGGGCAACGGATTGGCAGAATCAACAAATAAGAATCTGATTAAAATCATCAAGAGAACGATATTTGAGAATAAAAAAAATTGGCACAATGCACTATTAAATGTGATTTGGGCTGATAGGGTAACACCAAAGACTGTTGTAGGTAACTCTCCTTTTTTTCTCGTCTATGGCAGAGAAGCAATTCTGCCACCACACATTCTTCTTCCCTCACTCCAGTTATCACAGAAAATACTAGAAGAAGACTGTCCCCCTTTGGAAAACCGAATTAACGCTTTAATGAAACTAGAAGAGGTAAGGTCCCAAGCTAAACGTAAGTTAGATCAGCATCAACTAGTGGTCAAAAGCTGGTTTGATTCCAACTCTGCCTCTGATAGGAACTTCGAAGTAAGTGATCTTGTCTTGAAATGGGACAAACCGCATGAGGGGAAGGGAGAGCACACGAAATTTCAGAACTTATGGCTTGGACCATTTTTAATTGCCGAGAAACTAGGTCCCAACTCTTTCCAATTGTAGAATCTAGAGGGGCAACCTAACACCTATCCGGTGAATGGCCAATCTCTGAAAAGATATTTCGCTTGATGAAAACCCTTTCTATATTATGTACATATCTTTCTTTTTGCTTTTCTTTTTGCTGTTTTGGCTTTGATTTTTCCTTTGTGCTTATCAATTTTTGTGTTTGGAATACACATACCTGTATGCAAAACTATTCAGGCAAAGAAAAAAGAAAATTCTTTCATTGAAATGACTGCTGAAAAATTGTGTAAACATCAATTATATACTTCTGAAATTTACTTCTGTGTTGGCAAAAACTGTTGTTTGAAAGAAGTTAACTGATTTCGATCTATGAGTAAAGCCTGTCACGATCATCTATTATCTCCTTATGTTGTCCCTGTTCCTTAAGGGAACGACTCAGAAAGATGTCTCCCTGCCTTAGAAAGTTGGTTCTGTAAATAAACCATCTCTGGATCTTAACGAAGGACAGTTCTAAAAAAAAAAAAATCTGTTGAGGTCTGTAAAAAATATGCTAAAATATCATAATTTTCAGCATCACCCCGCTCAACTGTATATCTTTAAAAACTAAATAAAAGAGTTGTGGGAAGTGCTTGTAAACCCGTCGGGATGCTGAACAGGTCTGCTGGCAGCGGGTAAATGCATGCATGACACCAAGACAACTTCATCGGGGTACTGAGCAGGCCTGCTGGCAGTGAATCAATGTCAGGTATATGAAAATTTGTAAATATGAAACCTCTTAACCTTAACATGTCCTTTATTCTGATCTGGAACTTCTTGGCAGGATACGGATATCAAAGTGGGTTAAATGGAAACCCTGTCGAGGCTATGGATGCCTACTAGCAGCAGTGGCTCTGTCAACAGTATTGGGGATTCTATCTTTAACATTGTGGCTCATTTGGCTTAAGACTGTTATCAGTTTTCATCCTTTAAACACTGCTGGAATATTTGGTTAATGCTGATGTTTAAACGATTTTCTGGTTGTTATTTTTGAGTCAGAATTTTTCTCATTATCGTAATCTAAATTTGTTCTTTCGACAGAGATAACTACTTCTACCATTGTTGGCAGCCAATTAGCATTTTTATCCTATACTTATAAGCTACCTACACCAGTGTTTTGCAACCTTTGATTTTCATCACAATCTTTGAATAAAACGACACTATCATTTTCCGCATTTGCACACCTACCTTTGTTCTTGTTTTCACGACTGCAAGCGTGAAAACTTTGATTTCGAAGTCACATCAAAATCGTCACTGGATTATTATGGTACTCTTGTCTATGTGTTCATTGCATTTCCAATTTGATTATAGTCTCACAGTTGGCAAGACTCCAAGATCTTTATTCTTTTGGCATTCTTTAATTGTTAATGTGATTCCATTTTTATAAGATTGTGGTGATATTATAATGATTGTAATTGAATCCTTAATAGATTGACGGTTTGATGTTCTATAATCTTTCATCGATTTCCTTGACACACTGGTTTCATGAAAACACATTGACATTATGGGTTAGACCCTTGGTGCAATCATTTCATACAACACATATGTGATATGATCGAACCCTTAGTGTTGATTTCGAATCATTGTTTTGATTTTAAAACTATGCAAACGCTATGCTTATGCAAATTTTTGGGTCGATTTACCATTAATTTCATGAATTATTTGAATGACATTGTTTTTAACATATGCAATAGTGGTTTGAATCGCTATATGTGTCGTCGTTTCTACATTGGGAAATGACTGTTTTGCATGGGCTGAGCTAGCTCCACCACCCTCGTACATTCGGGCATTAATGCCTTCCCCCTATCCCGGGTTAACTCTGTTGTTTTCGGGTAAGCCTGTGAGCTATTCAATCCGGCATATAGCCCTTCCAAACCCTTGCCCGTCCACCTGGCTCGTTGTGTGTTCCCGTCTATGGCACCTGTGGTGCGCATAGAGCCAAATGGTGGCCAAACACTCTTGCTTTTTGACAATGCCCGCGAAGATTTGGAAAATGGTGGTTGGCTGGTGTTTATCTAGATATTTGAGGGTTTTAACCTTTTGGTTACCCAACAATTTGCCCTCACCTTTAATGGTTACAAGACTAAGGTCGAAGACATACATATCGAGATCAATGAGGAATTTTTAAGTTTAGCTACAGGACTGGCAGCCACAGGGCAAAGGTGGTTCAAAAAATCCAAACTAGACGAGGTGTCGTGGCCGCTATTATTCACTTCAAGGAAGGTTGTTTCCTATGATAGAGGTGTGCCTATCACTACCCTCAAACCTAGGTGGCACGACCTTTTGGTAATTGTTAAACAGTTTGTGACCTGCAAAGGTCGGTATGGCTTGTTATTTCTGTATCATCTTCGGTTATTGATGAATTTTATAGACTACCCTCTAAACATGCCACATTATCTCTTACGTAGTCTTTACAAGATGTCTAAAAGGTTCAAGCGTGAGAAGGCTGATAGAATCATTTTCCATCATGGCTTGATTAAACTCATTGTCATCCACCATTTGAGCCTTAGTGGTGATAGTTGGCAAGCCTTCCTAACAAGGAATGGCTTTGCCACTCCCGAGTCTATCCAAGTGGACAAGGATTTTGTTACTAAAACATTGGTTGGACTGGCTGTGCCACTACATATCCTTTTACCCCCTGTCAAACCCTCAGATTTCCCTGACATAGACCTACCCGATGCCATAACCAACCTATGTACTAAAGACGAGATTAAGGCCGTCAAAATACCTGGAAGGAATAAAGTCAAGGGTGATACTACTGTCAACAGTAAAGGGAAGAAAAGTGCTCGATTGATATCAAGATTTGCCCGGAGCAAGCCCAAGCCAAACGTCGACCAAAAGCCAATAGTCTTGAGCGAGGACTCAGACTCCGATATTGATCTTTTCCTAGCCGAGGAATATCCCTATTCTCATGGCCTATTCTCTAAGGAACCCTATGACTATGTCTCTAACTTACCTTCATGCCTCAAGAATGATCCTAACTACCAGGGAATCAAGCTGCACAAGGAAACCCCTTGTAACTTGAACAAACCTTCGACTGTGATGCCAAAGTGTGATCAATCACCTTGCACACAATGTAATGCCTTGCTTGAATGTTATTACACTGACATTCCCCGATTGCAATCAAAGATCAAATCGTTAGAGGAACCTGTGACAGTGCTGTCAAAGGAGAATGACAGGCGTCTAGCCAACGAGAAGAAACAAAAAACCTTCAATTGTTTTCAGAAACGTCGAGGCAGCAACGGCCTTTGTCAATTCCAAGTTATCGTGATCGAATCATTTTCTTAATACCCATGTGTGTATTTCCATATTGATTTTGTTTTATATAACCAATTGGATTTTCTTTCAATAGCTCTGTTCGTTTTGATTCAAAATGATTCTTTTACTATCCTTTTACCAAAATAATTTCGTTATGAATCATGAGTGGTAAATTTGTTTGCTAAACTCAGACACAACTACGATTTAGTTAATATGATTTTATTGTTCTCAGATTAGTATAAACGATTGATTCTGTTTGGTTCTCTTTGAAACAATTCTGTTGGTTCGAATTAATGTAATCGATTGGGTTTGTTTTCATTTAGTTATGTTCGAATAGATTTAAGGAATGATTCTGTTTGTTTCCATTATGATTGCATCTGACCTGTACAAGAGTTTTATTTGATAAACTCAGACACAACTATGATTTGGATTGATACGATTTCGTTGTTTCTGGATTATGTCGACTCTGAGTTGGTTTAATTTATTTCTTATGGTTCGATTTTGAAATGATTCCATATGCTTGAATTGGCATAATCCTTTACGTATGTGATGCATCAGTATCAATGATTGATTTGATAAATTCAATGTAATCCATTAAATTAAAAAAAAAAAAAACAACTCTGTTAGTTTGGATTTTAAAAACGATTTTGTTAATGGCTGAGTCGACATAAATTATTGCATCGGTTACAGTTTGTGTCGATTGAAATTGGTTCAAGAGATGATTTCGTTGGTTCCCCAACTGTCAATCGATTCTGTCTTCTCCCAATTGGCAATAACAAACGTTTGACATTTTGCATATATTCCTGTCACCGTTCAGTTAAGAAACCACGATTTCGTTTGTTTCAATTTGCATACAAGTTTTGGTTTGATGTGGCATGAATGATTCACTCTGTTTGGAATTAGTAATTGAAGGTTTGGTTTAGTAAGTCAAATATAATTCTGTTAAGATTTGAATTTGTTTTGAAACAATTCTATGTTCAAATTAGACCAGCTACAAAATCACAAGATTTTGTAGCTAGTCTTGAAAATTATTTTTTTGTTAATTTTATCAATAAAACGTTATCTAAACTTCTGTATTTTTGTCTACTTACAGGTACCTACGAATTTCGTTGACATTGGACATGCTGTAGCAATTTAGATATAGTTTTCAAGTTGTTAGTCATAGGCAAAAATAGGGACTTGGGAGATTATTCCCAGATTTTTTGTAATTTGCTTTGACAATTCCCACAGGGATGTTTTACCCTGTGGTCTTTAAATACTTGTTATTTTTTGTATTGACCCATCATCATCATTGTTGGGGGAACCAGACTATGGATTTATGATACAGAATGGGATTAAAGTTGATGTCTTGTAACAGCTTTAGCTTTCAATATATCAAACTTTTATTTCAAGTTTTCATATCAGTTTGCAATTAATTATCGACTACTTTAGCTATCGTAATTCGTTGCAGGTTGATGTAATTTGGTTTATGTGTTGTCCATATCTAATCTCTCTTATTTTAAAAAATATAGCAATTACTCTGTTTCAATTTAGTGAATTAAAGATTTCTCTTCTTCGATAAATGAATCATATTGTACAAATCTTTACATACGGGTTGATCTAATTGTGATGATTTGTAAATCATAAGATTGTTGTCAGTTTTATGTCTTGTTTGTCCTGTTATTTATATTCAAAGAGCATTGCTACCTTCTGGTTTACAAGAATCTTGCAGAGAATCTGGTGCGGGTTTCCTCCCATTGAACAACTGAACTGGATCCTTTACACAGGACAAATTGGAAAGCGTTATTACAGGTTAGTTGATTAGTGTTATTTAGTTATTTTAGATAGATATATATATAGTTCAGATTTATAGTTAGAATTATTATTTTAATTGTTTAGCTTAGACAGTTTTTATTTAATTTCTTTCTCATAAAATTATAAAAAAATAAAAAAAACAATGGTTATGTTGTCTTAGGACAGTTTACAAATGATTTTTGCAGGTTTTCATTTAAATATGTAATCTGTGAATATTGTATATTTGTAATTGGATCTAACTCTGTTGATAATTGAACATTTAATTTTATAGAAGTATTGTTATATAGCATAGATAATAGACTATATTTATTTCAGATTTGTTTATTAGTTTGCTTTAATTTTTGTTTTATTTAGATTAGTTCCTTAGCATAGTTTTCTTTTGTTTTCCTAGGACTTAGATCGGCCAACGGAGCGGCTAAACCCGTCAGGGTGGGTCATCCCAAACGGCTTGGGTTATTTAGACAACCCCGGACCGGATCCACTCTTCCAGTTGGAGAGCGTTCATTTTCGCCCGTCAACACTTTTCCAAATCATTTCTTAAGGAAACAAGTTCAGCTTCTAGATTCTCATAATTTTTTTCCTTTTACTTAAGTTGAATTCTCACCATTTCTTCTACCATTGTTGCCTCTTCTAATTGAAATTTTAGGCTTCTGATTATATTTTATTATTCTTCAAGGCTTTCTGACATTTTGTATGTTGAATCATGATCCTCTTCTTCGTATTTATGTATTTTCTCTTTTTATTTGAATTTTTTTTTCCTCATCTTATTTATTTCTCTTAAGGAACACATGAGTTCTTATTCAAGACCCACTTTTCCATATGTTTCACAATTTTCCTCTTGTTTTGAATCCATATTGTTTTTTTCTTCATCAATCTTTGTTTTGATTTCCATAAAGAGAGTATCTTCTCTATCACTATCTAAATTTATTTCACTTCCTTCTTCAGATGAATCATTGACCCATTTTCAGTAGAGGCCCATCTTCTTTTATAAGAGTTCTTCTTCTTTTCGTGCTTGTCCTTTTTCTAGCTAATTTCGTGTTGATGATGTTTTCTCTTTACGTTATAGTCTTATTTATTATCACTACTTTCATTTTTCTCATAAGGATACTTAGAAACAAAGTGTCCTACTTTTACATGATTAAATCATTTAAAGGGAAAATTATCTTTGTATTTGCTAGATCCCTTTTTGAGTTTTCTCAAAAAATTTACTTCCTCTACGTCTAATTCACAGCTAGAACAGTCACTTGATTTATCTTATTTTTCTTCATCTTCTTTGAGGTTTTGAAAGATGGTTGTTTCTTTGATGGTTTTTATTTTCCAGTCCACATTTCATATGAAATGAGGATCCCATGCAATTCATCCATTGTTATCCTTTATTTCCTCAATGATGGAATATTGGCATCAAATCTTAAGGGGATTCACCTCAACACCTTTTGTGCAATCATTGGTTTTGAAACTCTTTCACCAAGCCCTCTGATGATGTTGAAAATTTCATCCACATGAAGGAGATAGTGTTGAGCACTCAACACACCCTAAAAAAACTTTATCAAGTTTTTTAATTTTTTGGGTACCACTTGATCTTCTTCACTGTCTGATTCAATTTCATTTTTGGAAATGTTTTGTCTTTTCTTATTTTCATGAATCTCATCACCTATTCAGGTTTTCTTGAACTTATAAAATACCATGAGTAAAAATACCTTGACACCTAAATAAATAATCGGAAGCCAAACACTTCACCCAACGTGGTCAGGTTTCACATCAAAAGGAATTCAAAGAAGAAAAAACAACCACAATCTCTGAGCGTCGATCTCCATCGACATCGGAAGAAGGAATTTTTGTTTTTCATAAAGATATCATCGATAGTCTATTCCCCTTCGACGTCAGTAAAAGATGAGGAGGGAATTCGTTAATGAAGACCAAAAAGATATCGTCGATAGCCAATGCCCAATGTGATTTATTGAAATCGGGGAAAAACTAGAAGGATCACAACAAACATTTTGACCATGATAAAATTTATCCTCAATCAACAATCCCCAATGCATTTTCGGCATCGAGAATTTTTCAAGGGAGCCAATCCAAAAGCGCTTTGATAGGTTTATCGTCGATCGTTGATCTTGGACACTTTTTCGGCATCAACAAACAAAGGTTTTTTTTTTAGAATGAATAACCTAAGGAAAGTCCTCACTCCGATTAATATAAGTGAATTAATTCATTGGAATCCAATGCCATGTGTCTTTACTAGGTAAGAGGGTCGTACGGTCTAGTTCTATTCCAAGTCATTCTTGGTTCCCTAGGTCTAAGTCACACCTCAGAGTTAGCTTTGTTGCGTCAACATTGTATGGTAAGATCGATCGGTGTTGGAGATTTTTGTAGGAGGATATCAATGAAAATGTTTGTAGCACAACCTCGATCCCTGATCCATCCATTGAAAGAGCGACAGGAAAAGATGTTTTAGCATTAAATACAATCAGATTTTGAGCATTTAAGGAGCTAATTAATACCCGATACTGCATTAGTTTCTACCTCATGCGCAAATCAAAACAACCGTTTAAAATCAATGATAGAACACATCACCATCTGCGCCTTCATCTTCAACCCATGATGAATTTAATTTCTAGATATTCGATGGTAGATTTATTGAAAATTCACTCATAACCCGAATGGAATGGTTGATGCAACACGGTAAGATATTTCCTATTTAAAATCTCTTGAGTCATTGTGAACGAAGTCAATCTGCGTGTAACATAATTCTAGAGCATCTGAAGGAGAAAGACGAACAACTCAAAGGATGTATAGACCACGTGATTATCAAAATAACTAGGATTTAGCAAGCTTTAGAGGTATGTATCTGATTCTTTAAATTCACTGGCTATAATTTATATGTGTTTATCTGGTTTTTACAAATTCTCTGAAACTCTACTTAATTTGCAGGAACAATGCCTCTGAGAAATCCAACCACCAGACGCTCATTGAGAGCACCAAAGATAAAAGAACCAAAGACAGGTGAAGGATCTTCTCTAGGGATCATGAGGCAATTGGAGTATGTCCCTAGGATGGAGTTGTTCGTTGAGACAACAATGAAGAAATTTTTCATCCAGCCTCCAGCCTTTGGTGATACAGAGGCAAGAATCGGGTCCAAGATGGAGCTCCCATAGTGGGGGGCTCTCTTTAACATGATCAGCCAAGAAGAATACCTAGAATATCTCCCGCACAGTGATCCGAACGTGAGGTCACTCGACAACCAGGTGCTCTCGAACATACGATGGTCATATCTACACATGGTGGCAAGAAGAACCCCCATTTTCCCCTGCATAGAGGCAATGACGTGGCTCTTCGACAACACAAACACACATAAATGTTTAATCAATGATGACAATGGTGGGTGTGTCGGATGTTTCCTCCTGGTAGAAGTTTATAAATATTACAAACTTAGAGACCCAGAGGAGTGGCTAAACACAGACTTCGTGGTAAAGTTCTACGAGAACCATGAGATCAGTCGGGTGATGGCCTCATGGTGGATGGAAGAAAAGAAGTTTACCATCCTGAGCACTGGATGGTATGGGACGATTAACTTGAGGACCCATATGTCTATTTGATGTCTCTCATCTATCGATTATACAAAGAGAAAGATTGCTCCAAGTTTTTGGAAGCATGGATTCCTTTGGCATGCATAGTTGCAATCATTGGGTGCATCTGCAACTGGGGAGAAATAATCTCCAGGCAACTAAGAAGTTGTGTGTAGCAGGCTCAGACATCGAAGGAAGGGTAAGCACCAACTTTTTACATGGATTCATACCTTGTCGATGTCATGTGTGCTAGAAATGTCTTCATCGCCATGAATCTGAGATGGCATGTTGCAGAGCTCCCGATCCATGTATACTTTAGTGTGCTATGGGAAATCAGGTATAAGAAATATTACTCCCTCATCTTCAATGAATTCATTACCTGAATTTATTTCATTATTTTTAAGAAGGAATGCCCAAGGCGATCTGAGGTAGCCAAAAAAATGATATCCAAGGTAGGTCATTGGTATTTGAACAAGTGTGCCAACTACATCAAGGTGTTCGGGGCCACCAGAGCACCACATCTCCTACCAGCTCATTTCCTAGCCTGGCTCGTCGTAGGATAAATATGTTATGAGACAATATTGCAAGGCTACAACGCCTCCCTGGTCAAAGACAATAAATGAGATTTCATACCCTATGGTTTCCATGTAGGGTTCTATTTGGTAAAGGATACCACTCAAGCCAAACAAGAAGGGCTGACCAACTCGAATTCATATTCCCGATAGATTTCTCAAGAACAATCTGAAGGGCATAGTCTTGCAACATGATTCATAGGTGTCATCCTGTTGGTTGTATTCTCACGATAAGTTCGAAGACGAAGTCTTCACAGAGAATGCCCAAGATTGGGACAAGGTGGTGCAAAGAATGGTCGAACCAAAAATGACCAGGTTCAAGGCGATGATCATGGATGAATGGGAGGAAACAATAGAGAAGTTGGCTCAATAGGCCCTTAGATCCAAGGAAGAGATCAGAGCGACAGAGGAAACAAAGGTGCATAATAGGGGATTGTCTTTGACATCAGAGTCATAGGCAAGGGGATTGCTCCTAATGGAACATGCATAGAGAGTAATTGATCAACTGTAGAATGACCTAGACCTGGTAGATATGACAAGGGTTCTTGTCGACAACCCAATCAAAATATGGGAAGGACCGAGGGACCCAGAGCTAATACAAATTGGAGAAACCACAGGGTCAGATAACCCTGAAGTTTCAATGCCACAGGTTGGATCACTATGGATCATTTCGAATCATCCCAAGATAGAAAGGACATGAAGGAGAGAAAGTGCACCAAACCCCCTACATGAATTAATAACGATCTATGATGATGAGGAGAGTTCGGAGGTTTCCCAAGTGACTCTGGTACAAATCACAAAGGAAAAGGAACCCGAGAAAGAATCTTCCACAAATTTGAATCCTTCCACAAAGCCACCAGGAGATTGAAAGTTTCTTAGACAATGAGCTACTCGATGCACCAAGGACCCAATTGGATATCCTGAAGGATGAACTAGCGTCAGATGAAAAAGAAGAAGAATTTCCATAGCAAGAAATCTACAACTCAACAACCAATTATCAAGTAAGTATCGAGCCTACCCATGATGCATCAATTTTGGCTAGTACTTTACCTCGCGATGAGAAACAACTAGAGGCCAAACTTTTAGAACACACATAAGAGGTTCAAGAACCTATCCTTGAACAAATTTACACCATTGGGAGCTTGGGAAATATGCTTACTTGGGTAGAGTATCAAATCCCCGAACCCGTGGATGAGGTTTCCTATATACAAGGAAACTCCTACGACTAAAAGAGGAAATACATCATGAACAGAACCATGAAGAAGAGGAGTCTTACTCTAGACACCTCCATACTCATCACCATAGAGGAAAAATTGATTAGCACGGAGCATGCCAAGACGTCTGAGCTTATCGGTGCAGGGATGACAATCACAGATGCCACCCTGGATAGAACGAGGAAGGATGAATAGGATCTAGCCATTGCACTAAAGGAGTTGGAGCATCTATGCCATTTGGAGAAATATTACCAAGACTCCACACAGGCCACAATTTTCTTGAGAAGTGAATTCCAGGATTCCTACAGTAAATTTACGAATGAGGGGCACATTTTCACTACAAGAATAGATGATTTCTAAGAAGACACCCTCATGGTGCTGACAACGTGAAAGGATATTGAAATATGGTATGAGAAAGCACGCCAAGCAGTGGAAAGGATCGATTACATAAGTGTGGTTCAACAGGGTCGAGAAGATGAAGAGAATGACATTTAGGTACTAAGGGATAGAAACATCGACTGCCTAAAGAATTCTGCCAAATACTAGGTGAAAATGGCCCAATAACCTCATCAGGAAATCCAAGAGAAATGGGCCGCGTGCGAAAATAGTTTGACCAAGATAAATCAGGCGATGAGAGACATTGACCTTTCATAATTCGACACACTTGATGACTTTGTCGACTTGGATGACATAGTCAAACTACATCCTGAACAAGATGCATCGTGGGTTGTAGAGATAGAAAAAGTGGCGAACATGGTTCCAAGTCAAGTACAACAGTTCATGGAGAAACCTGTCAAGGCTCAGACAATGTTACAATAGTTAAGTTCTAGAATAGTCAAGTATCAGGCATGGGTAGTCGATATAAAGGAGATCCTTTCGACCTCGATGGACTAACATAGATTATTGTATGCCAACACATGTGATGCAAGATACCAGTTATATAAAATATGCAGAACAGAAATAAAATGCTAGAAATGGCAGAATAACAGTAAAATATCCAACATAATCTTCACAATACAAAGAAATGATATACGATATAGCAATAGAAAATAAATTTGATTCAGAAAGCAATGTTCACAGGCCTCTTCGAGGGGGCAACCTCCAGTTGAGAAGTGCTCTGTTACAATAATCTCCAAGCTAGGGTTTTCATACCCTCGACTCTTATTTATACTAAATATGTCTATTAAGAGAAGCATATAGAGGAAGATCCTTCTAGAAGCGGAAGCTTCTATTAGGTCTTCTTACATCTGCCTTATTCTATTTTATTGAAAGGTCTTATTAATATTGACCTTTATTACATCTGAATACATTGATCTACCTATGTGCGGGTTAGGACCTTAACATGTCCGCCCCCTTAAAAGCAACCTTGTCCTCAAGGCTTGAGATGTGGAAACTGCTGCAGAATGGTAGCTGGTTCCCAAGTGGCATCTGCTGGAGTCATACCTTTCCACTGTACTAGCACTTCCTTGATGGTTCTCTGACACAGGCGACGCTCCCGTTGGTCCAAAATTGCTTCTGGTTGTAGCCAAATGGATCCTTCTTCATCTAACTCTGGAAGGTTGGTTTGAATTTGGCACCTGGTTCCAATCACCTTCTTCAAGCAGGAAACATGAAAAACAGGATGTAGCTTCGACTGACTGGGCAGAGCTAACTAATATGCGACTTGTCCCACACGCTTGAGAACTGTGTAAGGGCCATAAAATTTGGGTGCTA
>ML793288.1:0-32355 GCA_009831015.1 Picea engelmannii | reverse complement strand
CACTACGGGACGAGACGATCGTTTTGAGCTACATAGCGGCAGATTCCGACGGTGGAATCCATTGGGGCACATTCAGTGCCCAAGGAGGGGCGCAAACCCCCCAGAGTTTCAGATCTAGTGCCGTAGAGGTCCGTTTTGGATTTTGTCAGACATTATTTCCATTGCAGCAGCTAGGGCGCATTGATTGGAGCAGTTTTGAGGTCATTCCGACGGTTGAGTTTTGAGATCCAGTTTTCCAGTTGACAGCGGTCACCGTGCTCATCCGGGATCATTTATTTTGGTCATTCCATCCGTGCATGCAGCAGATTTGTTGTCTTCTTGCGGTCACGGGTATTTCTTTGTCATTTGATTGTATTCCAATACAGATCCCTAAGATCTGACTGACGTTTAGTTGATATATTTCAGTAGGCGATTTGTATTCCCACGCATGCACTGTTATTATTCATAATATTGAGTTTTTGGCCTTATCTGCTATTGCATGCGTCATTTTATTATTGTAATACCTTTGTTATGCTACATGCAACTATAATAACCTACATGCAACCATAAAAACTGACATGCAAACACTTTAAACAAAGATCATCTACATCAAACCCTAAAACGCATCCAGAAACCCCCAGTGTATCAGATTTGCATGTTAGAGCAGTAAGATCATAGCAAATATCTTGATCATCCGGATCAGGGATATTTCAAAATCCAGCTCCCACAGATCTAAGAAATAAACCATATGTAAACGCTTTCTCCGAATATAAGAAGGGAAAGCGTTTTGTCTCACCGTTCCTTTTGACATTTGAAGTCTTCAAAAAAGACCTCCACAATTGTCTGGTTGACTCAGGAGCATTCTCTATTGTTATTCCATTGTCTATATGTAATAAATTAAACATAGTCCCTCTCAAAAGTGATAAACATGTGATACAACTAGATAGAAACCAGGTGAAGGTTATGGGAGAGCTCAAATATGTAACGATCATAATGGTGACACACCCTAAATTTGTTCAGGTGATTGACATCATCGTAGTAGATATCCTAGAAGCTTATGGATTGTTACTTAACCGATATTGGTCTGAGAAGTTAAATGGATACTTTAGTACAGTCTGGGATCACCTTTCATTTCCTTTAAAGGGACACACAAATATGATCATGATCAATAGGGAAAGATATCTGAAACATACTTTCACCGAATTAGAAACCCTCAACAAACCCTCATCGATTGATTTCCTTGTGCTAGGAAATTATTCTTGTGACTTTGATTTTGGGAATTTATCCACCCTCTCATCTGATGTTCCTCTTACTCAAAACTCTGAAATGATTTTTCAAGAAAAAATTTCAACAACTATGAAGGAAACCCTCTTCTATCACAAACCGATGTTAGAAACCATAAAACAAATAAGAGGAAAGGAGGAAAGTGGTCAGAAAAAGGAAACTGATGGTTTTTTCTCAAAAATTTGGACCTTATACTTTGATGGATCTAAATTGAAAGAAGGGTCATGGGTAGGGTGCCCCTCATTGATCCAAAAGGTAAATGAAATTTCATGTTCTGTAGACTAGAATTTGAATGCACAAACAACCATCGAGTATGAGGCTCTAGTAAAAGGGATAAATAAATCCATCGAATTAAACGTTAAAGAGCTAAAGGTTTTCAGCTGAAATCATCATTACACAAGTAAGGAACACTATAGATTGGAACTCTACCCATCTGAGGAATTACCAATAGGAGGTGCACATACTAATAGAACATTTTGAAGCCTTCAACATTAAAATGATACCCAGAACAAAGAACACTCTTGTTGATTCTTTGGCCACTGTTGCCTCAAGGTTATCCCCTCTAAAAGACTATGAAGATTCTCGGTTCACTTTGGATATACTCTACAAACCATCAGTGCCCAAAAAAATTTCTAATTGGAAGGTCTTTGACGGAGATGAACAGATCATAATTTTTTTGACCAATCGAGATAATTTTAAAGAATTGGCTATTGACAATGAACTATTTCAGGAGCAATTAACAGAAATTGATCCTCATATAGATCAACCGACTGCCAAACCAAGGTCTCACATGATACCAAAATGGGTAGCCAATTTAGAAAACCTTTTTGACTTGAGGGAAAGATTCAAAGGGTCAATGAACACAAAGACAGGGAGTTCATGTCCCATGTACGAAATTATAAATCTAGGAACCTCGGAAAACCCCAAGAATATAAATATCTACAAGACAATATCTAAAGAAGAAAGGAACACCTCTCTCAAACTCTTCAGATAGTATTAATATGTCTTCGCATGGTCCTACCGAGATCTAAAAACTTATTATACTCGTATCATTCAACACACAATCCCGTTAAAGCCCGCAGTGAAAACCTTTCAACATAATCTCTAGAAGTACCACCCATCCCTGGAGCCTCTCATGTGTCAGGAGTTAAAGAAATTACTAGATGCTAATATTATCTTCCAGGTTAGACACTCTGCATGGATAGAAAATATGGTTCCTTTGAGGAAAAAGTCTGGGGAGATCCGCCTATGTGTAGATTTCAGAAACCTCAATAGAGCTTCAGAAAAGGACAACTACCCAGTCCCACCAATGGAGAAACTCTTGCAGACTGTGTCTGGTTTTGAGATTTTCTCCCTACTAGATGGATTTTCAGGTTACATCCAAGTTCTAGTTTCATAGGTAGATCATTTGAATACTACCTTCTAAACCAAGTGGGGAACCTTCTCTTATAAACGCATGCCCTTTGGGTTAATCAATGTAGGGGAAACCTTCCAAAGGGCCATGGACATAGGGTTTCAGGGAATAATCAACAAATGTGTTGTAGTTTATTTGGACAACGTGACTATGTATTCAAAGAAAAGAGAAGATCACATCCAACACTTAACCCATATTTTTGAAAGGTGTAGGAAATATGGTATATCCTTAAACCCTAAGAAAAATATCTTTGGTTTCGAGGAAGGTAAACTACTAGGTCATATTATTTATCTAGCAATAATTCACATAGACTGAGAGTGAATCGAATAGCTCAGCTTCCATTACCCCACAACAAAAAGGCTATGCAATCCTTCTTTGGGAAAATCAATTTTGTGAGGAAATTCACCCTCAATTTAGCTGAAACTATCAAACCCTTATAAAAACATATCTGCAAAGATGCTTAATTTAAGTGGGATGATGAACGAAAAAGTGATTTCAACAATATCAAGGTTGAAATATCTCAATCCCCAGTGTTGCAAAGTCCCAACTTTAGCAAAGATTTCTTCCTCTACACTTTTTCCTCTAACCAATCGTTAATTGCAGTATTGACTCAAAAGGATGATGTGAACAACAAGGCCCCAGTCTCATTTATGAGAACTAATCTCCAAGGGACCAAACTAAATTACCCTACCATAGACAAGTAGACTTATGCAGTATAAAAGGCAGTGAAACACTTCAGATCTTACATCCTAAAAAAACATACCAAAGCCATCATGCCTCACCTTGCATTCTAATCCCTATTTACTCAACAAGAGATGGGGGAAATAAGAGGAAACTCGATGGCAGTAGTCAAAGAATTTATTCTAGATATAAAACTTGCTAAACTGGTTAAGGGACAACGATTATGCAAACTGACAGCTAAAGCCCGGGACCAAATAAATGAAAACCCTGGATGGGAGAATGAATTGGAATTATGGTGTGGTGAAGCTTCATATGTCTCCCTAGGGAAATATTCTTGGTATGAGAAACTGAATTATCTCATGCATCATGGGACTTGCCCAGAAAACCTAAATCCTAGGGAAAAAAGAGCCCTTAGGTAGAAATCAACAGAATATCGCCTCATAAATTTGGTTCTCTTCCATGTTAACTATGATGGGGTACTTTTAATATGTCTCAAATGTGAATATGTAGACAAGGTTCTAAAGGATCTCCATGATGGTCCTACAGGTGGACATTTCACAAGAAACACCACCACTCACAAAATACTGAGAGTCGACTATTATTGGCCTACTTTGTTCAGGGATGCTCAAACATACACTAGAAACTATAAAACTTGTCAAATAAGCATGGGGAGGGAAAAGAGAGAATTTTTCCCACTCCAACCTGTGGTCGTCTCCAGGCCATTCAAATAATGGGGGTTAGATATCATAGGAGAAATTACATTGAATTCTTCAAAACAACACAGATACATACTGAATGCGACAAACTATTTCACGAAATGGGCAGAGGTCATCCCTATGACTCATGCAAACGAAAATTTTGTCATCCAATTCATAGAGAAACAACTGATTACAAGGTTCAGTATGCCTTCCGTCATTGTTTTTGATAATGCCGCTTACTTTTCTTCCACCCCATTAGCGCTCAAAATGTTCTTCTAAGTTTTGAGGCACCGTCATTTGTTCATGCTTGATTTATTGATTTCCTAGGTCTTTTGAGTTTTCAAATTCCCCATCAAGCCTTGATAATCTCCCATTAATCGCTTTTTCCTAATATTGTTTTGACTCTAGATTTTGACTTGCATTCCAAAAGTTAACAATAAACTGCTATTTTTTCCTAAAAACGTAGTTTTCATGTCTCATTATATTTTCAAATAAAAAATATATTTTTATTTGTTAATTTTATAAAAGTGGTGTGTGCACACAAGTGACCTGAGTCTAAGACATATCACATACCAAATTCCACAAACAACATATGTCAAACTCCAAGTCACCAAAGGCAAGCAAAAGCACCGAGTATTTTCTTTTCACTTGTATTTGTTTATTTAGTGATTGGTATATGTCTTTTTCATTGCATTGGTAGGCAAGGAGTCACAAATATTCTACTATTGTAACTAGCCAATCATATGTACTCTTAGTATACATGTTTCTACTAGTATGATAGTATTCTCTATCCACTTTCAATCTATAATTTATCTAGTTAGTATAGTTAAGACCCTATTTGTCTGAATGAATTTAGATGTGTCTTGAGGGAGTGAGTTTTGACAGTCAATCAGTTTGGCCCACCTTGCATAATCTTCATTCAAATCATTTTTATGTTACCCAACTAGTTCCCTTTACAACTAGGGAGTGACTCTTGGAGTGATAAAACACCCTATTAACATAGTTTTCTCTAGACAAACGAATCATAATCAGATACTCTACAAACTACTATCCATAGGGGAACAAAGTGGCAGAATCAACCAATAAGAACCTAGTGAGGATATTAAATAAAACAGTTACATACAACCAGAGGAATTGGCACAGCTCACTCCATAACGCCTTATGGGATGATAGAGTAACACCCAAGGAAGATATAATAAATTCCTCATACTTTTGGGTATAAGGACAAGAATCCATTCTCCCGAACGAGCTATATCTTCCATCTCTTAAACTTGCTCAGAATTCTAGAGGATAACCCTCATTAGTTATACAACAAAGAATTGATACCCTACTCTTGCTGGAAGAAGAGAGGGAGAAACAAAAATCAAAGTTCATAGCTCATCTGCAGATAGTTAAAAGGTGTTTTGATAAGCATAAGGCCAAGGAGAAGAATTTTGAAGTACGAGAGTAGTCCTAAAATTGGACATATCAAATGAGTAGAAGGGAAAACAATCAAAGTTTTAAAATATATGGCTCAGACCCTTTTAGGTAGCTGAGAAAATTGGTTTAGGCATGTATCGGTTGAAAAATATGAGTGGGGGAACCTGACGCCCTCCCGGTGAATGATCAATCCCTAAAACAATATTTTCATTATAAAAAAAACAAATGTGTGTGTGTTTTCATGATGTTTTGTTTTTAGGTAGGCTGATTGCGAAGTGCATTTTTGTTTTTTGTTTGTTTCTATAGTACTTCTGGGATTTTGAAGATTGTGTTCAATAAGACATTGGTTGAACTCAATT
This sequence comes from Picea engelmannii, assembly GCA_009831015.1. NCBI lineage: Eukaryota > Viridiplantae > Streptophyta > Pinopsida > Pinales > Pinaceae > Picea > Picea engelmannii. The sequence goes on along the minus strand of ML793288.1, from coordinate 26,521 downwards.
CATGCAATATGATGAACTCTTTTCCTGACTCATCTCTTACATACAACACTAGAATCATTGGGAGACGTCCAGTTGTTTTAAAGAGTTTTCTATCTAACTTGTGAATATGAAAAACCTTTGAAAAGTGATGAAGTGTCTACCTGGTGGTCTGGTAAAACCTTAAGGGAAAGATGGTAAGATGAAAAGTACTACATGTACCTCAAGATAGATCTAGCAAAAAAATCACCTTAACCATCTCATTTTGAAAATAATATACATCCTCCTCTCCCACTCGCTCAGGGAATTCTATCGAAATAAAATAAACTATATCAAATGAGTGCACAGTAGGAGAGGGTATGCAGATAACTCCACTGGGGCTATGGATTCTCATTGGTAGAGGAGAAAGGTCTGTGACATTGGGGTGACTCCACCGGGGCTATGGACACTCGCTCGCAGCGAAGGAACACCGTATCAAGTGAATGATGATAACTAAAAGGCCTGGTGCCAGTGAACGATTTATTCAACTCTTGTCAAAGAGGGTGTGAGTCATGATTAGAGGAAATAAAGGAGGAATAAAGTTTGAAATCACACAGGAAGACCCGAATGCACCAGCTAGGGAATTTCAAATGCAAGGATAAAAGAGGCTCTAATAAAAACAAGTTAACTTCTTGACCATATTTTGCATTAGTTAAGCCCGAGGTAGGAGAAGATATTCTTCTTTTTCGCAGTAAGTCACCATTTGTTGAGAACTCAACACACACTAAAAAGCCTTTATCATTTTTTTTACTTTTTTGGGTACCACTTGATCTTCTGCACTGTCTGATTTGATTTCATTTTGGGAAATGTTTTGTATTTTCTTATTTTCATGACTCTCATCACCTATTCAGGTTTCCTTGAACTTATGAAACCCCATGACTAAAAATACCTTGACACCTAAATAAAGAATTGACATCCAAACACTTCATCCAATGCACTCAGATTCGACATCGGAAGGAATTCAAGGAAGAAAAATGAATCACTGGGAAAACCACAATCATCGAGCGCCGATCTCCATCGGCGTCGACAGAAGGATTTTTTGGTTTGCATTAAGTTTTTCACATAAAGATATCGCCGATAGACTATTCCCCTTCGACATCAGTAAAATATGGGAAGGACAGACATTAACAAAGAACAAAAAGATACCGTCAATAGACGATGCCCAACGCGCTTTATCAGAATCAAGGAAAACCCAGAAGGATCACAATAAACATTTTGACCATGATAAAATTTATCCTCGATCATTGATCCCCGATGCATTTTCGGAATCGAGACTTTTTCAAGGGAGTCGATCCTAAATCGCTTAGGTTTATCATCGATCATCGATCCTGGACACTTTTTTGGCATCGAAAAGATAAGGTTTGTTTTAGAACGAATAACTTAAGGAAAGTCCCTTCTCCGATCAATATAAGAGAATTAAGTCACTGGCCTCCAACGCCACGTGTCTTTACCAGGTAAGAGGGTCATACGGTCTAGTTCTATCCCAAGTCATTCTTGGTTCCCTAGTTCCGAGTCACACCTTCGAGTCAGATTTGTCGTGCCATCATTGTACAGTAAGATCGATCGACATCAAATATTTTTGCAGGAGGATATCAATGAAAACTTTCGTAGCACAACCCCGATCCCTGATCCACCCACTGAAAGAAAGACACGCCGGGACGTTTTAGCATTAGATACAATTGGATTTTGAGAATTTAAGGAGATAATAATACCTGATCCTACATTAGTAGCTACCTCGTGTGCCAATCAAAATAGTCGTTTAAAATCAATGATAGACCACATCACCACCCATGCCTCCACCATCAACCCATGATGAATTTAAGTTCTAGAGATTCGACAACACATTTATTGGAAATTCACTCATAACCCGAATTGCATGGCTGATGCAACATGGTAAGATATTCACTGTTTAAAATCACTTGAGCCATTGTGAATGAAGTCATTCTCAGTGTAAGATAATTCCAGAGTGTCCGAAGGAGAAAGACAAGAAAATGGAAGGTTGTATCGACCCTATGATTATCAAAATAACTAGTTTTTAACAAGCTTCAGAGGTATGTATCTGAGTCTATAAATTCACTAGATATAATTTATATGTGTTGATCCAGTTTTCACAAAGTCTCTGAAATTATGCTTAAGTTGCAGGAACAATGACTCTAATAAATCCAACCACGAGACGCTCGCCGAGATCACCAAAGATAAAATAAATAGAGATAGGCAAAGGCTCTTCTTGAGGGATCGCAAGGCAATTGGAGTATGTCCCTAGGCCGAAGCCTATCATCAAGAAAACAATGCAGAAATTTTTTATCCAACCTCCGGACTTTGGCGATACAAAGGAAAGCACTAGGTCCAAGATGATGCTCCCACAATGGGCTGATCTCTTTAACAGGATCAACCGAGAAGAATACCTAGAATATATCCCACATAGTGATCCAGACGCGAGGGCACTCGACGACCAGGTGTTCCCAAACATATGGTGGTCATATATACACATGGTGGCAAGAAGAACCCCCATTTTCCCTTGCATAGAGGTCCTAAAGTGGCTCATCGACCACACAGACACATAGAAATGTTTAATCAACCATGAAAACAGAGGTTGTGTTGGAGTTTTCCTCCCGATAGAAATTCAGAAATATTACAAGCTTAGAGACGCAAAGGAGTGGTTAAACACAAACTTTGTGGTAAATTTCTACGAACACCATGACACTAGCCGGGTGATAGCCTCATGGTGGAGGGAGGACAAGAATTTTACCAAACGGAGCACTGGCTAGTATGGGATGGTTAACTTGAGGGAGACATACATCTATTTGATGGCTCTCATCTCCCGGTTATATGGAGAGAAAGATTGCTCCAAGTTTTCATAAGCATGGATGCCTTTGGCATACAAAGTTGCAATCGTTGGGTGTAACTTCAACCGGGGAGAAATAATATGCAAGCATCTAAGCACATGTGTTCATAAGGCTTAGATGTTGAAGGAAGGGGAAGCACCAACTTTTTACATGGCTTCATACCTGCTCAATGTCATGTGCGCTAGGAACGTCTTTGTCGGCATGAATCTGAGTTGGCATGTTGTAGAGCTCCCAGTCCACGTCTACTTCACCTTGCTATGGGAAAATAGGTATAAGAAATATTACTCCCTCATATTCGATGAATTCATTGCCCGAATTTATTTCATTATTTTTAAGAAGGAATTACCAAGGCTATCAGAGACAACCAATAAAGTGATATCCAAAGTAGGCCATTAGTATTTGGATGAGAGCGCCACCTACATCAAGGTGTTCAGGGCCACCGTAGCACCACATCTCCTACCAGCTCATGTCCCAGACCAGATAATCATAAGAGAAATATGTTATCAGACCATTTTTCAAGGCTACACCGCCACCCTAGTCAAAGACAAGAAACAAGCTTTCATACCCTACAGTTTCCATGTAGGGTTCTATTTGGTAAAGGATATCACTCTATCCAAACAAGAAGGGTTGAGCCAACTTGAATTCAGATTCCCAACAGGTCGATTTCTCAAGCACGATCCAAAGGGTCTGGTTATGCAACATGCTTCGTAGGTGTCATCCTGTTGGCAGTATTCTCATGATAAGTTCGAAGATGAAGTCTTCACAGAGAACTCCCAAGACTAGGATGAGGTGGTGCAAAGAATGGACGACCTGTAAATGACCAGGTTGAAGGCCATGAGCATGGATGAATAGGTGAAAAAAATAGATAAGTCATCTCAAGAGGCCCTCAGATCCAGGGAAGAAATCAAAGTGAAAAAGGAAACAAAGGTGTAGAACAGAGGATTGTCTTTGACACCGGATGCATAGTAAAGGGGATTAATCCTAATGGAATAGGAACATAGAATAATTGATCAACTGCATAATGATATGAACCTTGTAGAGATGAAAAGGGTTATTGTAGACCACCCAATCAAAAGTCGGGAAGGACTGAGCGACCCAAAGCCGATACAAATTAGAGAAACCAGAGGGTCAGATAACCCTAACGTTTCAATGCCACAGGTCAGATCAACCGCGGGCGTTTCGACTTAGCCTGAGATAGAAAGGACATCAGGGAGAGAAATTGAACCAAACCCCCTACATGAATTAATAATGATATATTATGATGAGGAGATTTCATAGGTTTCCCTGGTTACTCTGGTATAGATCATAGAGGAAAAGGATCCCAAGAAAGCATCTTCCCTAGCTCCCGATGCTCAAATTAAAATCCTTCCACAAAGTGACCAGGAAGTTGAAAGTGTCTTAGACACTGAGCTACTCTATGCAGCTAGGACCCAAGTGGATATATCAAAGGATAAGCTAGGGTTAGGTGAACAATAAGATGAAATTCCATAACAAGAAATCGACATGTCAACAGTCGATTATCAAGTAAGTAACGAGCCTGCCCCTGATGCATCAATTTTGGACAATACTTTACCTCTCGATGAGAAGAAACCAGAGGCTTAACTTTCATAACACACAGAAGAGGTTCAAGAATGCATCCTTGAACATATTTACACCATCAGGAGCCTGGGAAACATGTTTACTTAGGGAGAGAAGCAAATCCCGGAACCCGTGGATGAGGTCATCGATATACAAGCCATCTCCTACAACTAAAAGAGGAAATCCATCATGAAGATAACCACTAAGAAGAGGAGTCTTAATTTGGACATATCCTTCCTACTAACCACAGAGGAAAAACTAATTAGCATGGAGCATGCCAAGACGTATGAGATTATTGGCGGAGGGATGGAAATCACAAATTCCACCCTAGATAGAGAGAGGAAGGATGAAGAGGAACTAGCCGTTGTGCTGAAGGATTTGGAGCATCTACGCCATTTGGAGAAATATTATCAGGACTCCACACACACCATGATGTTCTTGAAAAGTGAATTCTAGGATGCCTATAGTAAAGTTTCGAATGAGCGACACCTTTTCACTGCAGGGATAGTTGATTTCCAATAAGACACCCTCATGGTGTTGGCGACGTGCAAGGATATGGAAATATGGCATGAGAAAGAACACCAAGAAGTGGAAAGGATCAATTACATCAACATGGTTCAACAGGGCTGAGACACCAAAGAGAACAACATTTGAGTACTAAGGGATAGCAACATTGACCACTTAAAGAATTCAGTCGAATACTAGGTGAAAATGGCCCAAGAACCTCATTAAGAAATCTAAGAGAAATGGGCCAAGTGCGAAATGAGTTGGACCAAGACATTGACCTTCAATAATTCGGCACACCCAATGACCTTTTTGACTTGCATGACATAGTCAAACTACATTCCAAACAAGAATCATCATGGGTTGCGGAGATAGAAAAGGTGGCGAACATGGTGCCAGGTCAAGTACAACAGTTCATGGAGCACCTGATCAAAGCTCAGATAGTGTTACAACAGTTAAGTGCTAGAGTAGTCAAGTAGTGGGCACGGGAAGTGGAGATAAAGTATATTCTTTTGGCCTTGATGGACCAACACAGATTCCTGTATGCCAACACATGCGAGGATCTCTTCGTCAAATGGTTGGAGTACGAGAAGACTCATCCGCTCAAGTAAAACCATTTGATGACTCTTAAAAGACTGAGATATGAAAGCACCATGTGGTGATGTTTTTTCTTATTTAGATTTCACTTTTGATAGTCATTTTTAGTTAATAATATGTTATAAATAAGAGGATTGACCTATTAGAAGAGGCCGATGGTTTTTGCAAAGACCCTTATTTTTGGATTTGTAAAGAACTATTTCAGAGCTACCTTAATTGAGAAGTCTTGTTTAGGACCAGCGACAAGTTTACGTTCATTTTTCATCAAAAGCATCTGTGATTGGATCTGAAGAAGAATTGTTTCTAATTTTATCTCATGAATGGATGTTGTAACGAGTAAGAACCTTTGAATCTTCTAATAACTTATCAAATTCAATATTTTTATAGTTCTTTTCTCTAATGATGAAAAGTAAATGGTTGTGTTAAGGTGTGATCAATGGTTAGAGCTAAGGAAACTATTTTTCTTTCCATTTTTTATTACATGTATGTTTTCTTCTAATAATTGAATCTCAGTCAATGATTGGACCACCAATAGGTTAACGTATTAGTACTAGTCTTGTCATAGGTTTAAGAAACATTGTTTGCATGCTTAAGCATGAGAGTTATCCCAAGCTCAACCTTCTTTAGTAGTTAAGAATTTCCCCTTTGTTACCCAACTAGTTTATACCATCATTAATCTTGTATCAGTCCCACCTATATGAGAAACTAAAAAAAGAGAATGTTCAAACTGAAGGAGGAGATTTCACAAGAAGACATCTTCTCAATCACTACATAAAGCCCATTGATTAATTGGCCAGATCACAAGATCTAGAGAACCATTCCACCATTAAACGCTGCAGAGTCTAATTGGGCCTCGTTGGCATGTTTGGTTCCTATTGTCGAGTTAAAGGGATTTAGGAACCCTCAACATATAGGTTGCAACATTTTATTCATATTTCATCTTCAGAGTCTCAAACTGTCTTCTATGAGTTTGCATATTAGCCTTATTGACCTTGTCATCTCCTTCATGAATGTTTTGAAGTTTGTCCCAATTTTCTTTCCCTGATTTGCAATGAATTACTTTGACAAAATTTGATTTGGATAGTCCACACAAGATGGAATTCATGTATTTTGCATCATTTTCACTATAATTTTTCCTTATCGTACATGTTGGTGGATTTATTGGGGATGTATAACTAGTCACAACCAATTGAAAAATATCAAGACAAAGGGTCATTAGATATGTTCGTATCCTTATACTCTAGAAGGAATAGTTTGTTTCATCAAACAACGGATCCCTATTTGTAGATAAGCCTTCTCAATCGGCCATGTGCTCTCTCAAGATCTACCCTCTAGTGATTAGACTATATTCAAAGGAACCGACTCTAATACCAATTGTTGAGCACATACTTATACTAAGGGGTGGTGGGGGGGGGGTTGAATTAGTATAAGTATATATTTTTATTTTTAACATTCATAAACCATAACGAAGCAATACATAAACATAAAAACTAGAAGACACAATATTTAACATGGAAATCCTTTCGGGAAAAAACCACAAAAACAATTTTTTTGTAAATTTCTAGGCACCAACCTATGGTTAAATTATTTTATAGGAACCAACCTACTAGAGGCATCGATCCCCTCTTCTTTTTTTAGGCATCGACCTATAAGAGACTCTAATTCCCTCTGTTGTTTTTAAGCACCGACCTATAGGAGACACCAATACCCTGTGTTTGTAGGCATCGACCTACTAGAGACATCAATTCCCTGTGTTGTTTGTAGGAACTGACCTACTAGAGACACCAATCCCCAAAGTTTTTTTTATGTTAGAACCAACCTACTTACAAGTTTACAAGTTCTTCATGTACATTTCCTTCACTAGTCTGCTTGTTTCTTTTGTATTCACCAAATTTTCTTTGTGCTCGTTACTTCTTCTTTCACAGATATTCCCTTCACTCACTACTTCTATTTTCACTAAATCAGCTTGGTAATCACTCCTATTTTTGTCAGATAATCTCTAGGCTCACTCCTTTTTCTTTCGCCAGATTTTCTCGACACTCGCTCCTTTTTCTTTTTCTCTTCCTTCACCATATCTGCTTGCTTCTTCTTCTAGTTATGTCTTATATTTTCCTTTACAACTTTTTCTTGCTAGAATTCTAGATCTATTTTCTAGAACACCCGATCTAATCTTCATGAATATTTAATTATCTCTCCTTGATTGATATTCAATCATCACTCCTCAAATAATATTCATAAGAATATTACACTTTCACCCACACACTTTATTTCTCACAATCCTCTTCTCCTTTTATACTTTCCCATTAGTTCTACATGAAAATTCATTTTCATTTGAAAAGACATTACTTTTATTAAAGAAATAATTAATTTCCCCCTTTTTAATTTTTTTATTTATTTTTCAACATACCATGGGTAAAATACCACCATGGGTTTTAAAACTATGTGAAAATACTATGTGCACTTTTACTCCACTTTCACTTTTTCCTTTTTTAATCCACTTTCATGTTTACTCCACTTTTTAAGTAACTACATTTCTAATCCACTTTCATGTTTTATTCCACTTTTTACATAACTTCATTTCTAATCTACTTTCGTGTTTTACTTAACTTCATTTATAATCCACCTTAACTTTTGTATTTATTAAAGTCACATTTTCGTTGAATATTTAAATGTGAATACTTACTTACCTTGGACATCAATGACAACAATTTATTCAACAAAAACCATACCAATGTTGGTTCATAGCTCCACAAACCTCCACCATCCAAAGGTCAATAAGGATAATGTAAAAATAGGACTTGGTCACCCTACTGACTTCAATTGTCAAATCATCTAGGAAGAGAGGATTAAAAGGTGGCTCTAGTTGGGAATCATAAATTTGAATCTCTAGGTATCTTTTAGTCAAAGAATGCTCACAGGTTAATGGAAGATCAGAAAAATGCTCATCTATGACTTCATATTCAATTCCCTTCAACTTGTGTTCCTCAAGGGATTCACATAGAAGTTCAACTTATTCTACATGCATGCGTTTTTCATATCCTTGGGTATCTTCGTGGGGTAATTCTTCTTCAGTTTCGTAACCAAGTGATCGATTTTCCAAATGAAGGGAGGATATTTCATCATGTCATTAGTATTGAAATGAGGTGGAAACATTTTCCTCAAGGGAAAAATACTCATGTTTCTCAATTAATTCGAAGAGGGAATTATTTTCTTCAATCTTAATGTTTAGTTCAGCTCCTAACTCATATGAAGGATTTCTTTGAAAGTTATAGAATAATATACCTATCACTGTTTTCTCTTTGTGAAAGAGTTCAACGAATTGATTTAAGAACTCTATCCTTTCTTCTATTGTGAAAATATATTCTTCAAAATTATCATGAACAGACACTTAATCGATGTTCCTTTGATATTCTATATCTTCATCAATAGGTAATAATAATTTTTCCTCAATTTCCATGGTCTCAGGAACTTCATCCTCCTCGTTTTCTAGACAATTGTTTAAATCAATTTTATAATATTGACAAGGAGGTCCCTAGTGTTTTAAGAAAATATCAAAGAAAAAATCCATGGAGGTTATACTTTTTGGAACCCCCATAATGTTTGAATCAATCACATTTTTCCATCAGAAAAGAAGATACGGAAATCCTCATCATCACATCTTCATTTGTTATGTTAATCTTTGACACATATCTTAAGAAATTATCAATGTGAGGAATGACTAATGAAGGATCACCGTCATACCTAGCAAGGTCATCTAACCAATATGGAGAGTAATGGTTGGAGTATCTAGGAACTCTAACATCAAGAGTAACAAATTGCTCATGAAATTCCCATGGAGCCATTTCAACCAACTTCAATAAAAGTGGAGTCACCAGGGTGAATAATCAAATGAATTCCAACAAGATACTTTCTTCACCCTAAAAACATCTGAGATCTGAATTCTAAAATGGAATTGGTCTTCTTCCCTTCAATGGAGTTGCTAGGTGAGCTTACTTAACTAGTATTCAAATCCTACTCACCAGATTTTGTTGAAGCCAAACCTCATATACCCAGGGAATGGAATTTATCCCCAACAAAAGTCTCAAAATGTTGTCACTCAAACAATCCCTAAGGAAAATCCGAACCTTACTTAAGGGGAAACCTAATAAAATGGACAGGAAAGATTCCCATTGTCACCTTTATGGCCCTACCTCTACACTTTTATGTCACTAAACTGAGGGGATCATGCATGGTCACATTGAGTCCTATCATTTTATGGAGGAAAGCTGAGGGAGAGGACTCAATTTTATACCAATTTGACTATATTCTCTAGAGGATTGGTTCAAAAAAAAGATAAGTCAAAATGATCAATGAATTCTTGGAAAATTGAATGTCTTACAAGAATATCATGTTAATGCATTATAATCCATTATAATCCAATTACCATCAGAAGGTGATATTTTTCCATGATCATTTGAGTTAAAGTTCTTGTAAAACCAAATATATTATGGGAAAGACAAAAGAAAGAAAAAGTGGATTCCAGTAAAAAAAGGTATGCCTTGTGATACATCCCTCAAATATACTTGTGGATTGAACACCCATGGTACAAGAGTGTAATCTTCTCGAATGTTATTTTTGGTGCACTATAACAGTCCGACAGTCGAATAGTTGGTTTCAAGTTTCGTATTGGACCTTTGATATACTTAAGGGTACATGGGTACCAACAAGGGTTACAAGGACTTCCAATAAGGAGAGAAAATGGTCCAGTCCTCTTGAACTCTCATATATCCAGTGTGTATTTCTCCAAAGACATAGTTTTATATGCTTAAAGACAACTCTCTATTGATATTTATAGAGGTTGGATCATGTCTCTAGCCTAAAAATCACTAAGGGTCTTGTCCAACAAGATATCTTCAATGCTTTAGATTAATTCTAATATGTTTGCTCAAGGTGAGATCCTTTTTATGTCTTGTGTAAAATAAGTGTTGCTTCTTTGATATTTTATGAACTTCTCTTGCAAGTTTGGTAGAGCATATATGACAATTATTTTTCCCAATTCTAACAAGTAACTTGCAACAATAAAAGATAACCACTAATTAATGACATGTATGCCAAGCATCCAAATTTTCCAAAATAATTCAATCAGAAATTTGCAATAAAACAATGTCAATTTCTTATATCATTAAAAGATAAATGGAAATTTCGAATTATGCATATATTTTTTTACCACAATAAATACAATGATATTTTCATAAGTGAAACATCAAAATGCTAGGTTGTCTAATGTGTTAACATACCACTTATCACCATCGTTTATCAACATCAATAGTGTAAATTTATTTAAACTCCACTTATAATACTCAATGGTAACGAGTAACAAAAAATCACGAACACATTCTCAAATAAACATGGCCACACATTGTTGTCCAAACTATGCAAAGYATAAWGAKAAATAATGAYTGAACCCMCAARAAAAAACGTTTTGCAAGCCATAAAGTATCAAACGTGATTTTATCAACATTGAAAACTAAGCAAGCTTGTGTGTGGGGTAAAATATGGTAGCGAAAGAATCAATTGGAAAGAAATTTAAACAAGAATTATGTGTAGGGATTTTGTCTCGAAGGAAAAGTTGAAGTCAAATAACATATACCAACAACAYACAATGTTGCATGCAGTTTTCTATTGTGAATAATAAGTTATCTATAGTTTAGTCACAAATTTTTAAGAAACAATGAKTAATTTTACTGTCACGTATTCTMTATCCACCTCTATGTATATCTCCGGAAATGCTATATCGAGATTGTCAGATTTACAAAATATTGATAATTARTGAYTATCTCAACTACGTTTAATTGCTTCATCATGATGTTATTTAGTCAATCACTTCATCCCTTTATAGTGATGTTATATTCGAAATTTAGATAGATGTAAAGTGGTTCTAGTAACTCATTGCTATTCAAAAATTCAAAAATTGTATACTAAATTAAGAAAAAAATGCCACACAACAAGTAATGTAAAAAGTGAGAATTCAAAAATTGTATACTAAATTAAGAAAAGAATGACACACAACAAGTAATGTAAAAAGTGAGAAAGAAAGCTAATATGGCCAAACATGTGAAGGCTTTGAAATAAAAGTAATGGTTGGGAATCCAACTTCCATATTATTAAATTACATCCCTTCCAACATTGTGAATTAGGTTTCAGTGTGCATGTACTAATATGTAATAAAAGTTCATTTACTAGATACCTCTTTAGTCTTAATAGAGATAGACGTGGTTAAATTTTCAAGAAAAATAGAGGACAAACTCCCATGTATTATATTCACAATTTCACATTATTTTGGGGAAAAGAGAATAAATTCTCTAAAGTTATTTCTTAAATTGACAATTACTTCTAAGAAAGATGTATATATTATTTACTATTTATTAAAACTAATCTAATAAAAAAATTTAAAATCTAACTTTCAACAATGATTATAAATTGTGATTTAAAACATAACAATTTTACATGAGATTACATAATTACCATAAAACTTGAGGAATACTTATGTCAATTGCCAAAAATTGTTTCAAATGCTTTTCAAACAATGGTCGTCCACCCTTCCATGAAAATGGCACACATACATAAGCATAGAAGCTCAAGTAATCTTATATTTAAATATGAGTTGTTGTCCATGAGAGATTTATCAACACATGGAAGTTTCCCGTGGGTGTTGACAACAAAGGCACTTACTTTTTAAATTCCTCTCCTCTAGGTTTGGAGCGGGTTTGTGGCCTCTAAACTTAACAAGGGATTCAATTTGATGACCGTATGAATGCACCCATAAAATAGGCTAATCGTCTAGGGAGACAACCAGATGTCTAGTTTATGAGATCTCAAGGGCTTATTACTAGAGCAAGTCTAGTTCTAGCTGTAACATCAACAGTAATATTGATATTGTTGTTGCGGTCACGATAGCATTGGAAACAACTATTGATTCGACTGCTACCATCCCAACTAACTCACTAATATAGAGCCCCCAACCCACTCCTCAAGCCAGGCAATCTTGGAATCCAATTTCTCGCATTGGCGAGGAGCGTCATGCGGATCCAAAGGTGTTGATGCCCTCCACTTCCAAGTGAAAAGAGGGCTACAGTACTCCAACCGATGTCGAACATAAAGATTCTAGAGCTCTTGTACCAAGTTCAAAAATACCTCCAGGTAGTATGTTAAGTATGTTCTAAAGTAATGCACTATTTTTTGTATTTTTATATCTTTATCTACGGTCTTATTGATTGATCCAAAATGGATCCCGGAACTCAAATGGGTCCAAGATGGCCAAAAAATCAAAGTGCTCATAATCAATTCAAAATGGGCGTGTGCATAGGCCTCGTCGATACAAACCCAATGCAACTTGTACAGGCTCAAACAGACGTTGTATGCGAAAGATATCACGTTCTATTCGTTTTGCCAAACAGACAATTTTTTTGCATACTATACAATCCATACAGTCCTGACGTGGAATATGATTGTATAGGCCGTACAGTCATATAGTGACATGGAAGGTACAATGGCATGTTGACTGGGTAGACACGTTGGCTGGCAGGTGGACAAATTGTTGGTTGACACGTGTCCTTTATCTGGGCGAATATAATGGTGCCACGTGGCCCAGTCTTGGCTTGCCACATGGCACCCTTCCATTGGTCGGTGATTGAAAAATGGTATGGACTCCACGAGATTCAAACCCGTGACCTCCATTCCAGGCGACATGTTTTGGAAAGGCCGGGCTACCAGCCCGCTCATGGTAGTGTTGAATGCATAAGGTTCAAAACAAATATTTGAATGCGATTTTTGTAAAGTTTGGCGGAGTAAAGGTCTGGGGCCTAGCCCCAACCCTTGGCACATCACCATACGACCTAACCACAAGACCAAATTCTATACTTTGGCACGATATTTTTTATGGTATAGATCGAAGCCCCCGGCGCGTTCATATTGCATACGACCGTTACATATACCCAGTCTTTAATGGATAGTGTGGATATGTGTGGGGTTAGCGTCGGTCGACCGGGCTAGCCCACTGACTAGGACACGTAACCAGAGCCTTACGACCAGGGGTCTAACCATATAGAGCGCATGGAGGCATCAAAACATGGCCACATGGGCCAAGCCACATGACCGAGAGAAAACAGAGGAGGGGGCCAGCGTGTCAGCGCCACACCAGGGCCACATGGAGGGCATGCACATGACCAAGAGCCCAAAGATAAGGGTCTTCACCCTAATTTTGGCCCAAAGTGGGTTTTGTAACCTTATAAGAAGATTTTTAATTGATTTTTCAGCGAGATATGATGGATTCTAACCATTTTTGGAGGATCCAGAGCTCTTTTTGAGGCCATATCTTGAGGGGGAGTTGCAAGTTTGTTGCCAAATTCATGCCTATATAAACCAGAGGTTATTGGAAGCCTTAAATAGGTTCAAAATAGGAAAATTCTGAAGAATAAAAAATACAAAGCAATTTTTATGCAGGGAAGCCATTGAGGAGAGAAAATTTGTGGGCCATTTCTGGGAGCTTCGTTCATCCGTTTTCAGTGCCGTCAGTTTTTTTTTGTTATTGATATATAGAATAACATAGATATATCAATTTGTAATCCATCTGACACTTTTATTATGTACGTTTGAAGCTTTGAAGAGAAATAATAAAGCCTCACCCACTGAGACAAAGGCCTGAAGACGTAGGCGATATTTTCGAACTCCATTATCAACTTTTGTTGTTATGGTTTGTTGATTATTGTGCTTATTTCCAGATTTGTATATGTTATTATGGATGCCATGTTTCTTAATTTAATTCTTCCTCTTTTATCAATTTGCTAAATGGTAAATGAACACATGTTTTAAAACTCAACCATAGTCTTTAAAAGATCCTTTTTGGGTCAAGTTGTATCAAAGTTAGTTGACGGTTTGTTTTTGAGTTTGCATGATTACTAGGGAAAGGTTGAATTGTGGTTAAGGTGAGCTTGTTGAAGAGAATCCTGAGATTGGATCAAGAAAGAGAACTTCTCATAGTGAGAAGATGGCATCTGAAGAGGGACTTTCTCATGAGGAGAAAGAGTTTCGAAAGACTTTCTTTTCCATGTCGGAGATGATGAAGGTTCTATATGAAGATTACCTATAATGGAAGAGACCAATTCTAGGTGAATCTTCAAAGGTAAAAAGTGAAGAAGGAGAGGATCCTCCTCAAACTACTCCTTCACCTCCTTCTTCTCCATCAACTTTTTCTTCTTCAAGTTCAAGGTCTAAATCCACCACAAGAAAACATTCCCATAAACTTAAACATGAAATTCCTTTACTTAAGATTGATGTAAAGTTTGAATTACCCATGTATGATGTTGAAGTCAATCCAGAGAGGCTTGATAACTAGGTCAGACAGATGGAGGTTTATTTCAGTGTGCAACAATTCAAGGATGAGGCAACTCAAATCAAGTTGGCATCGCTTCATCTTGTAGGCACAACACTCATCTTGTGGGAAAGAAAGTTGCAAAATGGTACGCAACAAGTGGGTAATGTATTTCCATCATGGAAAGTTTTTGTTTCTGCACTTTGAAAGAAATTTTATCCTTTGGGTTATAAAGAGAAGGCTTTAATTGAATGGAAAGGTCTTAAATTAAGGAAAGGACAAACAGTGAAAGAATACATAGATGGATTTCATAAAATGGAATTAATGTTAGACATTCCATTGCATACCCAAGAAACACTTATGAAGTATATAGGAGGTTTACTTGCACACATTCGTAACACTATATTTATGTTTGGACCCACTAATCTTGATGAGGTTTATGTTCAAGCAACATACATTGAGGCAGGGAAAACAAGAGTTGGTGTATCAGGGGAATAGTCTTCAAGAAAAGAGGGCAAAAGGAAGTGGAATGGAAAGAAGGAAAATTCAGTAGAAAGAAAGGAAGAGAAGTTGTCTTGCAAGCATTGCAATAAAGAGGGGCATGATGAGGAGCATTGCTAGAAATTGCATCCTGAGAAGAGACCAAAGTGGTTCAAAGAGAGTAAAGGGAGGCAAACAGTTGTTGCAGCAGCAACACGGCCAACATACTTGGGATCGGATTCGGGTGATGAATTTAAAGTCTTAATGGTTGGTTTGACAGGTAAAATTGGTGATGGATTTGATTCTAGAAGTAAATTGTTTCACATGAGGTTCATTATGAGACATACTAAGATCAACACATTGATAGATATTGGATATCAATCTAACTTGATTTCAGAGGAAGTGGTTAAACAATTGGGATTAAACACTCAGATGCATCATAAACCTTACTCACTTAAATGGATAAACAACAATCATAAATTGCACATAACAAAGAAATGCACATTAAAGTTTGCAATTTCATCTAAGTTTGTGGATGAGGTAACATGTGATGTGGTTCCACTCAATGAATGTGGAATGGTATTAGGCAATCCTTATTTGTATGATCGCAAAGCAATCTTCTAGAGGGAATAGAATCAATATCACTTAAGCAAAGGAGACAAAGAATATGTTGTACATGTTCATCACTTAAAAGAAAATTAATCTCTTCAAACAATGGAACAATTAAGTAAGCCAACTCATGCAAGCAACACACCTATAATTGTACCAAATCAAGTAATTGATCTTAAGCAAGAACATGAGATGATTGTAGAATGGAAGTTCATTCATACTTTGCTTCAAGATAATCTAATGTCATGCAAGTACTACAAAAATATTATTTCATTTGCACTCATATTTATGATGTTATCATTAGTAATGTTGTCAACATGGATGATAGTGGATTCAGTAAGATGTGACAGAGTACAAGTGGCTAACAATATGTTGTCAGTTATCATTGTTGTTTTACAGTTGATCTTGATGAGATAGGTGCGCAGGACAAAGTTTAAAGATAGAGAACAAGCATGGTGGCCTATCCCACACTTGATGACTAGTTAGTATCCTTTTGGAGGACCAAAAGGTCTTACTAGGGACGTGTGTTCCAAAATGGATCCCGAAACCAAAATGGGTCCAGGATGGCCTAAAAATATTTTTTCTCAAAATCACATCAAAATGGACGTGTGTGTAGGCCTCATCGATATGAACACAACGCAACTTGAACAGGCTTAAACGAACATCGTATGTGAAAGATATTGTGTTCTATTCATTTTTCCAAATAGGCAATTTTTTTGTTGACTATACAGTTCGTATAGTGTTGAAGTGGAAGATGATTGTACATGACGTGAGGTTGTACAATGACATGGTGGGTACAATGGAATGATGATTGGGCAGACATGCTAGCTGGCAGGTGAACTAATTGTTGGTTGACATGTGTCCTTTATCTGGGCGAATATAATGGTGCCACGTGGCCCAGTATTGGGCTGCCACATGGCACCCCTCCATTGGTCGGTGGTTGAAAAATGGTATGGACTCCATGGGATTCAAACCCATGACCTCTGGTACAGGCGACAAGTTTTGGCAGGGTCGGGATACCATCCCACCCATGGTAGTACTTAATCCATAAGGTTCGAAACAAATATTTGAATACGATTTGTGTAAATTTTGGCGGAGTAAAGGGTTGGGGCCTAGCCCTAGCCCTCGACGCGTCACCATACAACCAAACCAATAGACCACATTCTATACTTCGACGCAGGAGTTTTTATGGTATAGCTCCAAGCCCCCGACACATTTATATCGCATACGACCGTTACATATGCCCAATCTTTAAAGTATGGCACGAATATGTGTGGGGTTAGTGTCAGTCCACTGGGTTATCTTTCCAACTAGGGTGCGTAAACAGAGCCTTATGACCAGGCTTCTAACCATATAGAGCACGTGGAGGCATCAGGACATTGTCACATGGGCCAAGCCACATGACCGGGAGCAAGCAGAGGAGGGGGGCAACAAGTTAGCGCCCGACCAGGGCCACATGTAGGGTGCGCAGGTGACCAGGAGCCCGAAGATAAGACTTTGTGCCTTAATTTTGGACCAAAGTGGGTTTTGTAACCTTATAATAAGATTTTTAATTGATTTTTCAGCCATATTTGATAGAGTTTGACCATTTTTGGAGGATCTGGAACTCTTTTTGAGGCCAGATCTTGGGGGAGAGTTGGGAGTTTGTTGCCAACTTCAAGACCATATAAAACAGAGGTTCTTGGAAGTCTTAAAGAGGTTCACAATAGAAAAATTCTGAAGAATTGAAAATCCAAATCCATTTTTATGGAGGGAAGCCATTGAGGAGAGCAACCTTGTGGGCCATTTTTGGGAGCGTCATTCATCTGTTTTCAGTGTCGTCAGTTTTGTTGGGTTCTTGAGATCTAGAAGAACACAGCCAATTCAATTTGTAATCCATTTGGCACTTTAATGATGTACTTTTGAAGATTTGAAGAAAAATAAGAAAGCCTCACCCACTGAGACAAAGGCCCAGAGACGTAGGCGATATTGTCGAACTTCATTATCAACTTTTGTTGTTATCATTTGCTTATTATTATGCTTATTTCCAAATCTGTATATGTTATTATGGCTTCCATGTTTCTTAATTAAATTCTTCCTCTTTTATCAATTTCCTAAATGGTAAATGAACACATGTTTTAAAACTCAACCATGGTCTTTAAAAGATATTTTTCAGATCATTGATGTTGGTGGTGCTTCCACCCCTAGTTTCAGAGACAAAATCTGAATCATACAAAACTTTCCCTTAACCCTCTACCACATACTGTTGGACAACTGTGAGGGGGGGGGGTGAATCAGTTGTTATCGTGCTTAAACAATTATGATTCTTTTGAAATCTTTACAAGGCACTCAATGATGATCACAATAATCCAGAGAAATAAACAAAGGCACATTCAGCATCAGTCACATATATGAGAAAGACAGAGACAGATAATTCTCGAGGAAACCCATACAGGGTAAAAACCTCTTTTTCTTTATATGATAAGTATTATCTACATTCTTTACATTACCATACATATGAGCACCAACTCATTGTGAGGTTACAACCTCTAGTTATGCAACTTGCAACTTGCTGAGAGCACCGACTCTCTGTTTTCTCTAGAACCCACTAGAAGGAAGAACCAACCCCCTGGTTTCTCTAGCACCAACTAGAAGGAAGCACCAACTCCCTGGTTTCTCTAGAACCAACTAGAAGGAAGCACCAACTCCCTGTGTTCAAGCACCCACTTGAACCTTTGAGGACACCAGTCCTCCCTAGCACCTCCCAACCACCCTGAATAATAAATTCTTTGTTACTGAAACTTATTACAGTGATATAATATTATTCAATTGCGTACCAGCCCTGTTGTTGTTCTGTTACGCTGCTCTTCCCTATCTGCATCAGTGTCTTCTGCACACCCCTTGCACTTTCTGTTCTTCTTCCTTTTATACTCTCTCCACCATATCCCTTTGATGCACCCTTCCTCTAGCATGCATCTCTACTCCTGCGCTCTGCCTCCTTTCTCACACTTGAATCCTCCCCACGACAACAACCTCTATCTCTTCTTTGCTCATCATTCTTATAGTAACTGTGCTCTTTGTGTATGCAATATTTTCCATGCCATTGCATGCTCATACCCTGCCACATCTTCTGCACATATCGAGTGCTTTTCCTGATCATCACATCTCTTCATCTTCTCTGGTGGTTCCTGCCACGCGTTCAACAACACTGGGTGTTTTGCTAAGAATCCACAAGCTCTCTGGTAGTTGGGACTCCTCGTCTTCTCTGGCACAGTCAATCTTATGCCTTCTATTTTAGTTACAGGCTTCAACACTCATCCATCTGTCAATCCCCCTAACAATCGTCTTGCTTTACTGGATGAATCTTAGAGACTCTACATCTTCTCTGGCGATCACACGAAGGTATCTTCAAATTCTCTAGCAGAGACCATCAATGATTTCTAGCAGTTATACTGCGACGTGCTACAGTAGCCCTCCGATCTTGTTCAAATTTACCAGCACCGTTGGATTGATTCCATGGGATTTTGCATTCATTTCGGCATTTTGACATTCGACAATTCGACATTCATGTGACCATGCATCTCGACATTCCCAGTTGCGATCCCCGAAATGGAGCTTGGTTGCTCTAACTCTCGCTGATGTGACCAAGGGAAGTGACCACAACCTTATGCATAAGGCGCTTTCGCGATTTCTCATTTCGTGAGTCTGGAGAAGAGGCATCTCCACTCACCAAGTTGTGATCCCCGATACCCCGAAATGGCGTGGGATCAATGATCCCGATCAAAACTTGATCTGATGGCTCAGATCATTTTTCAATTTCGCATATCGTGATTTCGACATTCCTGTGGTGAATGTTCTTGATGCTTCCAACTCTCGATCCACGAAACTCTAAAAGGGAGTTGGATCAATGGTCCACATAACCCCCAGAGATGGATGGTTGAAGGGATTTTGGCGTTTCGCAATTCGGCATTTCGGGACTCTTGATGCTGAGAGCTTCTAGACATCTCTATCTCCCGATTTATGAAACTCCGAAGTGGTGTAAACCTGTTGATGTCACACGTGTCGAATACCTGCCACATGTCACCCTGATTCGTGACTTACATGTGCTTCAAATGTTGAATCAGTCTGACACTTGTCATTACCTGGTTGTGCCACGTGTTCCTGGATGACGTGGTTTTCTGACGTGAGTCAGATCAATGGTTTAGATCACATCTTGATCTGGCGGCTGCGATTAAATCGCAATATCGCATATCACAATTTCAGGATTCCTATGGTTATTATTCTTTGACATCTTCAACTCTCGATCCGTGAAACTACGAAATGGATTTGGATCAACGGTGCAGATCACATCTTGATCTGGCGGCTGTGGTTAAGTCGCGATTTCGCATATCGCGATTTCGAGAGGTTAGGGAACCCTGTTCCTTTGACTCTCTAGTCAGCGAAATGTTGATCTGTGTCCACGTGTCCTGCCTGAAGATGGGCGGTCCTCCTTCTTTTGGGATTTTGTGATCCCTCTACTCCTTGCACTTTAAAGAACGTGCAGGTTCTCCTCGATCCAAAGGTGGTCGGACCCTGTGCTCAGATCTAACGTCCGAGATCTATCCTCCATATCTACACGCTCCTCCTATCTACAATGAGATCTGACAGTCATCGGGAATTCGGGATGGGATCCAACGATCACCGACGCGTCTCCTCCAAGATTATGCATCCTCCTTACTTGGAAGAATTTCTAAGTGTCAAAGGCCTCGACCTTTGATCCGCCTATGATCCTAAGTACGCTATCTCCCTTGAGCTTTAGCCATGAGTTAACCTCATCCCTGGTACACACCTACGCACTGCATTTGACTCTGCACTAATTCCTCTTGAGCTTACTTTGTTCCTGTTTTTCCATCGATGCACACTCTGATCCTGCCATCAATGACAAGTGCATACTACCTATAAAGCATGCCAACCATCCTCTGCACTATCTCTTCTGATCTTATCGAGCTTGCTCTGCAGCGTCTTCCCAAACTACTTATGATGCCTGTCTGTTACATTCTTCCTATACTCATGCCATCTTCACTGTTGTACTTGCCATCAATGACAAGCATACGCTACCTGTTAAACATTTGCCAACACATACCTCCTCTAACTCTAGCGCACCCATCTTATATAACTCCTTTTTCATTTATCTTCTACCCATTCGACATTCTCTAGCTACAACTCACTTCTTCTCCTAATCACCCATAACTTGAGGCTAAAATTATACCACCTACCACTCAAAAATAAACATCCAAATCCACATCTGTGACTATATTGATGTTGAAGGAATTTTGTCTGATTGAAATTTGTTATAATAGAAACATTAGGCATTATTGATATTCTTCCATATTCAATAAAGTGAGTTAAATTTCATGCATGCAATTCAATTACAATGATGCATACAAAAAATGTTTCATAATTATTATTTTTATTAAATCATTTCGAAATGAAAATTTACAAAATTAATTATGGGTAAGTAAAAACGTTTTGGCAAGTTTCTTATAAATAATAACATCCCTGGCACCTTACAAATAATAATCAGACCAACATACCATGTTTTACATCATATGCGACATAGGGGAAAAGGGTATGACACCTAAGGGTAGGCCCCATATGACGTAAAAATGGTGTTGATGTTTTTGTTCAAAAGGTGAGTGTCTCATCCTATCACATGAAGGTTATTTTGATATGATTTTATTTCAAGGAAGGGATTTTCATATGGTTGAAGAAATGGTGTATTACAATGGAGAAAAAATGAGTATGGAGAAGATCTTTATTTCAAACATTCATTTCGTCTGATGATAGTAGCGTGTGAGGGTACAACAAAAGGTTGGATTTGAGTTGTTGGTTGAGCTAGGGGGTTCATAACTGACACTCATTCTTTCCAAGGCCACGTCTTTCTCTATGATAGAGGAGACTGGGAGTAAATTTTCAGTGGTGGATTTTACTTCTAGCATGTAGGATCCTTCATTCAGGTTAGGGTTGGGGATAAAAAAAGGCCTTATTCATCTTACATATATGAATGCATTTGAGTCTCAGAAGGGGGTTTCGAATATGCCAATAGGTTTTGAGTTGAAGAGAGAGACTCTTGATCATTCTGTTCAAATAAATATGAAATGTTGAAAGGTCAATCATGAGGAAAGTAAGATGGTGTTGGGTGCAAATGTGGAAATCAATGCAATTCTAGATATATTGGGTTGAACAACGGTGGGTCATTTTAGTGGTAAATTGGTGAGATCCTCTTCTTTAAATGAGTGGCTAGATTCAAATTGGACAAATGTATTTTCTTATAGGACATAGTTACATAATGAATCGTGGTTGACTATGCTTCAAATTCAAATCTATGGAAGACCTGGAAGAAATTTTCAGTCATGCATGGGGTTGGGGGCCATTTTAAAGCTTAATTTTGAAGGAACGGGCCACAAATTTTGACCCATCCCAAGACCCCCTTTCACCTACCAAGGTTTGGGAGATTATGCCAAATTTTCCATTGGTACTTAAGTCCATTAATAACAATATTGGAAAGTTTGTAAGATGTGAGCCCAATTGGGATACAAAAATAGATAGGTGATGGGCTTGGATGCATATTGAGGTGGATCTGAGAGAGGGTTTGTTGGATGAGATTGAGCCTATGTGTGTATGTTTATATTGGTTTGAGAGACTTTATTTTTGGAATTTTCCATTGAGGTGTTTCGGGTTCCATGAATTTGGACACTTGTAGGCATAGTGTCGAAGGGCTCTCTCTCATTTTTCTCCTTTCAAGAAGACGTCAAATAAAAAGACTAATACGGTGGGGTGTGGATCATAAAAGGTGCTGGATTCACATAAGGTGTAAAATGTGCCAAATGTGTCACATCATATCCCCATTGTTATTCGGTCAAGGGATTAAGGCATTCCAAGCTCTTTGGAAAATCAATATGTGATCATTGGTAAGTCAAAAGTTCTAGTTTCCTCCCCTCTATCATATTAAAATGTAGTTGGTCAATCTCACTCAGTTGTCCCTTGTCTAGGTTAGGAGGTTTCTATAGCTAGGGCCTTGTCTTCTACCATTTAAAACCCTCGCAAGTTAGGAAACTTTCCCCTTAACGTGGAGCCAAAAATCCCTCAATGTGAGTTGGTTTTTCCAAATGAGCAGCTTTTTCCTAAGTCTTTCCTTTTGGAAAGTGTCTCTTCATCCTCTTCTTAGTACCTAATGGTGGAATTTTATTTTAGTAATTCCTCAAAGTCTCTTCTGAAATATGACTATATTCTACATTCTAAGGTTAATATGGGGACTATGGAATCCATCCTCGACAGTTTGGCCTTGGATAAAGTGGTGAGCGTTCATGTGGGAATAAAATACCTTATTTTGTTATCCCAAATTGATGCCAATAAGGACATAATAAGTTGGAAACAATATACTATCGTTCGAGCCCTTGGAGTAGGGAAATACTAGTATACATTTTCCCAATGACAGTTCTCTCCTTCAACACATGTGTAGTTGGGCATGCTCCAAAACTCCTATCCCTCAAAAGGATCATGCAGGATTGCAGACCAGATTTTATTATGATTAAGGAAACTATGTGTGTAGGTGGTAAACATATTGAATCTTTTAAGACATGGCTAAGGGACTGATATTTTTGCA
Organism: Picea engelmannii; assembly: GCA_009831015.1. Taxonomy (NCBI): domain Eukaryota; kingdom Viridiplantae; phylum Streptophyta; class Pinopsida; order Pinales; family Pinaceae; genus Picea; species Picea engelmannii. The sequence goes on along the minus strand of ML793288.1, from coordinate 2,919 downwards.
CAGTCATCTTAGTTGGCCTGTTGGGTGGCTATCTCTCTTCTTGGATTCCTCGGTTCAGGGTTGTGTCCTCCTCTAATTTTTTGTCAAGAATTGTTTTAAATTTGGAGGATCGTTTTCTAAATTCTTATTTTATAATGGTTAATGTGCACATTCCATACACTAAAAATGACCCTTTTGGGAGGGACATGTTGCTTTTGGTATCTTATCTTCCTCTTATGTAATCCTTGGAGGTGATTTAAATTTTACTCTGTCACTCATGAAGGTTGGGGATCTCATCCCTGGAGAGACCCTTTGGAAGGATTTTTTTCTCACTCGATTGAAAATAACCATTTAGTAGATTTGGGGTCGCCAAAATTGTCCCAAGCATCGTGTAATGGGAGAAAAGGGTATCTTTTGGTTTCTAAAAGGTAGGATCATTTCCTAATTTCTGAATAATTATTGAAGAACCATTGGAACTTCTAGTATGTCATATCATATACCCATCTCACTGAAGATGTAAAAAAGAGGACCCAAGCCATCTTCCTTGTTGAAATTCAATCAAACATGGCTTCTAGAGGAAGAGTATAAAATCCTAATTGAATCCTCATGGATTCATCTAGAAGAGGATTCATATTGTTCCTTCATGCAAAAATTAATTGAGTAATACCCTGGTTTTGCATCCCCGGATTAATAATGTACTTCGTCTGTCAAAGAGAGTTCGAGGTGCCCAAACATTTAAAAATTCTAGAGAGCCTAGGGAATGTAATAATTTTAATAATTTTAATAATAAAATACATCCTTGGTTGTAAGACAAACAAGTAAAAAAATTATAGTGGGGTATGATTATGCGAGAGAGGGGGGTTTTGGGTCTGAGCCTTTATATTTTATAATTTTAAATATTTACCCTTGATTTTAGTGAGGAAGGGAAGGGTCACTTGAGTCTCTTGGAGTGGCCATGTTATTCCTTGAAAGTTATATAATCCCTAACTATGGGCTCCTTGGGAGTTACTTCTTTTCTCCTAATTTTTGTTGCTTCATTTTTTTAAGGGGGGTTGTTGGTTCATTTTGGCCACCCAAATCTTGTTCATCATTACTTCCCTTCTTACTCGGTTGGTATCAGGTTGTGGGAAAGGGGAGATGAGTTGTTGGAGGTAGTGATACATGGCTATTGGTTGTAGGAACTACTGGTATTCTAGAAAATACTCAATGCCTATTTGCATATGAATGTTGACAATAATGCCAAGACTATTTATATCTAAGAATCCTGGATGTTTCTAGCATTTATATTTCCTGACCGATAGCATTGGAGTCCTGGATCAAGGTGAGTAGCCCGAGGGAATGTGTGGCAGTGAAGGGGGTTCATGCTTGTGGGCTATGCAGGATAATCAGAAGGAGAGCTGGTAAACTAGGGTTTATGTATGGTTGAGAAACTATGAGAGTTGATTACCTAGATTGGTTTGGGAAACTAGAGTTGGCCTAGGACAATTCCTTGTGGATTCATAACTCTAGATTGAGGTTGATATACCATTTATATATAGAAAAAAAGTGTTTAAGGTTGGGTGGAACTTCCAATGTCTACATCTAGTTGGTGAAATTCTTGTAAAATATAAGCCTCTATGTGTTTCTCTATGATTTATTCTGTTGTTTGTTATTTATCTTTGATATGTGTTTATATCATGCATGATTGTTGTCAATGTTGTGCATGGAATGTTATTAATATATTTTATGTTATAGCATGATTCTTGATTACTTCATGTGCATGTATCATGCTTCCTTATTTAACAAATGGTATAAAAAATTGGAAATTCATCAAGAACATGAATTCTTGAGGTGTCCACGTGTCCTGCCTAAAGATGGACGGTCCTCCTTCTTTTAAGATTTTGTGATCCCTCTACTCCTTGCACTTTAAAGAACATGCAGCTTCTCCTCGATCCATTGGTGGTCGGACCCTGCACTCGGATCTAACGTCTGAGATCTATCCTCCATATCTGCGCACTCCTCTTATCTACAATGAGATCTGACGGTCATCGGGAATTCGGGATGGGATCCAGCGATCACCGACACTTCTCCTCCAAGCTTACACATCCTCCTTGCTTGGAAGAATTTCTAAGTGTCAAAGGCCTCAACCTTTGATCCGCCTGTGATCCTAAGTATGCTATCTCCCTTGAGCTTTAGCCATGAGTTAACCTCATCCCCAGTACACACCTACGCACTGCATTCGACTCTGCGCTAATTCCTCCTGAGCTTACTTTGTTCCTGTTTTTCCATCGATGCACACTCTGATCCTGCCATCAATGATAAGCGGATACTGCCTATAAAGCATGCCAACCATCCTCTGCACTATCTCTTCTGATCTTATCAAGCTTTCTCTGCAGCGTCTTCCCAAACTACTTCCGATGCCCGTCTGTTACATTATTCCTATACTAATGCCATATTCACTGTTGTACTTGCCATCAATGACAAGCATATGCTACCTGTTAAACATTTTCCAACAATCTCCCCCTTTGGCATTGATGGAAACTAAGGCACCTGTTAAGGTCCTAACCCGCACATAGGTAGATCAATGTATTCGGATGTAATAAAGGTCAATATTAATAAGACCTTTCAATAAAATAGAATAAGGCGGATGTAAGAAGACCTAATAGAAACTTCCGCTTCTAGAAGGATCTTCCTCTAGATGCTTCTCTTAATAGACATAGTTAGTATAAATAAGGGTCGAGGGTATGAAAAACCATAGCTTGGATATTATTGTAACAGAGTGCTGCTCGACTGGAGGTTTCCCCCTCGAAGAGGCCTATGAACATTGCTATCTGATTCAAAGTGTTATTTCTATTGCTATTTCGTATATCATTTCTGTGTATTGTGAAGATTATGCTGGATATTTTACTGTTATTCTGTCATTTCTAGCATTTCATTTATGTTCTGCATATTTTATATATC
>ML793287.1:281443-294272 GCA_009831015.1 Picea engelmannii | reverse complement strand
CTTATTGCTGGATCTATGATGGAATACGAGGAGGTATTAGTATTGCGAACTGCGCAGTTTTTTCGAATTTCTCCGTTGGTTCCTGTGAGGACATCGAGCTGAACCATCTTCAGCATACTGAGTGCAAATTGTTGAAAGAAGGAGGTCTGGTTCAGCGCAAATCCGTTAACAATCTGTCGCGTTCGGGAGTCGTTGTAGAGATCCTGATCGGAGGTGAGGAGGCCCTCCCCGCTCTGCAGATCAACGTAATACTTCTTGTCGAATACATTTGGAGTGAGTATGTCTAAGTTTGTTGTATTGACCGTGGAATTTGTGGGACATGTCTGGTCAAGTTCCTTTGCGAAGGTTGTGTTGAGGGTGGCATCCTGTGTTGGATAAAGCCTAGCCACAAAGGATGCCACCATCCTGTGGTGGCATCCGTTGGATTTTCTTTTATGTTTTTACATATTTATTTGTTTTATAAGGTTTTTATTTTGATTAAGTTAAGAAAGTGTAAATGCATTGGTAATGCCATGCCATCTTGTATATAGGGACAGTTCAATTTCTTTGAGGAAATGCTCAAGAGTTTCTTTGTTGTTCAAACAATAGAGTATATCCACAAAGGTCAAAAAAATTAAAATATTTCACACACGCAAATCAAAGATCAATACACCATTATTTACATGTTTAAAACTCTCAAAAAGGGAAACATTCCATGACCCCCACAAACATGATCACCTTAGGGAATATATTAATGAAAAAAAATAGATTACATGAGCATCGCCGAGAGCCAATTGTTGGCACCCAAATTTTTGGGATAAAGATTGTGTGCATGCCCAAACATAGTTGTGCATGCACAACAATTTTTCAAACACAACAACAGTTGTGAATGAATGACATAAGGCACACACGTGAGTCAGAAGTTCCACTATGTGAACCATAAATCAAGAAGTTGCCACAAGCATGTCGAAATCAAGAAGAGGATCTTCAAGAAATCTTCCTTGATGATTAAATTAGGTAGCACCATAGGTCGTGGAGTAGTTAAGGGATGATATCAAAAGTTAGTTAATATTTCCATGACGCCAAAGAGGCTATGTGGATTGCATGTGGGGGGAAAAGCATGCGGGATTGTGAGTTATTAAAGCAAGTGGATCAGAGTCAAAAGTGATAGAGCACTACAGAAGAGAAGGAAACAAAATTGGAGCAGCAACAACATAGAGAAGGTTGTTGATTTTTGTCCATTCTGTAGGTTCACTCTGAGTGGTCTTCGTCGAGAGATGAGTCTAGATAGTTTTTGCAAGGTTCTATTTGTGAGTCTGGTTTTGTATGCAACTAGAACAAGTTTTGTATTCAAAGTATGTAATGTATTCAACTTAGTAGTACATGCATAGTTTGAGAGAAAGTGCATGGAACCTTGTAATGAACTATTGAGAGAATGTAAAAGAATGCAGGGCACTGTTTCTAATAAATGATGAGTCTCTCGGTCCCTATATGTTATTGTTTGGATGGATATAATACAAGATGAAACTATTCCTATCATTTATTGTGTTGATAATGTGTCTAATGAGTGTATATGTTATTGTTACATGCTATTAATATGTAATTATAATGAAAGGGAATATATAAATGCCATTTTGATTGGATTTCCTGTGTAATTTAACCCTTCATCACCGACACAAGACCATATGGTATATGTGATTCTCATGGCATGTCAAGTGAGACCTTCTTCAATCATTGGTTCAGGATTGATATGCTGACGCCTTGGGGTTTTATTGGTCAACTCTAGATGAACCCTAGGTCATCAATGCCACAACACTAAGAAGGATGTGCACTAGAGAGTGAACAAATGGTTCCACTGTTGGGACCTGAAGATTTTGCATTACATTATGAAGGAAGAGAATGAGGTGGTATCCATAATGGGAGGAAATACAATATTGGTTAGTTATGAAATAAGATGAGTTTTCTTGGCGAGAAAATCAAGTTTTGATGACCAAGGTGGCTTGATGGAAGGATAGGTATATCTACAATGATATGCATGAAATTGTGTTTGTTGAATTTCCATGTTTATTCTATGAGTGGTTGAAGAGGTAGAATGATAATAATACTACTTTGAGGCCTCAAGAACCATTTGTTTCAGACCATAATATGGTGAATATGATGAAGGTGTTGGACAATAAGTGGTCTTGAGGAATTGAATTATGGTTTGCTCAAGTGAAGGACAGTTACATTATCGAGTTTGTTGTAGAATAGAATAATTATTTTAGCGAGGCTAAAAGAAAGTTTACTGAAGGTCCTCAGAAAAAGATGTCAGAATAAATCTTTCTATGGATCAAGATGTTGTTCATGGAAAAGGGTTGATTTTCATGGAACTCGACTGGATTTTTTATTAGACTCACCTAGTGCTAGGGAGATGAAAAGAAGGGGGAAAAGAGAGAGAGGATATGGATCCATTAAGGAGGATTCTAAAGATATTAATATGAGGTGAGGGAGTGAATAAACCCAAAAGAGCATAGGAGAGAGAAAGACAAAAGATATGCAAGAAGAGTTGATCCGAGGAGGAAAAAAGAAAAAAGGATAAAAACAAGAATAGAAAGGGGTGTGAGACAAGGGGTCATACCTAGAATGAAGAGCAAGTAGACTGAACCAGCAGGAAGTGTGGGAGAGAGTGATTTTACATAGAGGAGCATAGATGAAGATAGGTGGAAAAAGAGGTACGACATTAGTAGTAGGGTATCCGATGAATATACAAGAAATAGGTATAGTAGGGGTCGTGTAGACAAAGTTAGACCCCTTGGATATTACAAGATGCCACAACATTAGAGGAGGATGATGCATAGGGTAGAGGTGAAGATATAGGAGAGGATGATGAGAGTCCCTCAAGAGGATGGGAATCAAAGTTAGCAATAGTGGATTGTCTTGAATGACTTTAGGTGAGAAATTCTCTAGGTTCCCTCACAGGAAATGATGGAAGAAGATGGAGGCACTCCCTTTTGAACCAACCAATTTTTTTATTTGTAACTAAGAAGAAAGAACAATTGATAACACTGCAATAGGAGTAGAAGCAAGAGAAGGAGAAGAAAGGAGATGACATATGAGTGAATAGGAGAAGGTCAATAATACTTATCGAGTGAGATTGGCAGTACAAATATCCCCAACATCGAGCAATCACTCAGCAGGACATAGTCCTAAAGTGAGGATGGTGAATCAGGACACAACTGTGAGGCTACATGTATTCCATGGGATGAGTAAGGATGATGCAGAGAATAATTGGTTTACATTTGAGGCTATATGGTCCTTGAAGAGGATTACAAATGATATTTCACACTTGTATATCACTTTCAAGGAAAAAGACTTAACGTCATACATGAAGTAAAAAGTCACTGTGTGAGATGGCTAGAAAAATTCCCTAACATAAATTAAGAAAGATATACTTAACAATTTTCATAAACCTAAGTCATAGTCTGAATGCATCATGGAGATTAAGGATATCAAGCAACAACCGAGAGAGACCATATGGGATTATGACTCATGGTTCAATATCTTGTTGGATAGGTTCATGTTCCATATCTATGATGAGAAACACATAGAATGCTTCATTGTAAGGCTTCTTCCCCATATTTTACTCCCACTCACCCACTTGTGGTGTACCACTTGTTGATCGAAAGGTCATTAAAGGTGTGAATTCCCTACAATGGGAAATTATCTAGTGATCAATGTGTCGAATCCATTTTTGGTTGGGCCTCTGAAGAAACAATTTATTTTTATATAAAGTGGGGAGATATACCACCCCACCTCCCACTACTAAAAAAACATCAGAAGACTCCGAACTGAAGAGGAAAGCCCTATTTTGTAAGGGAATTTTATCTAAAGAGAATATTCTCATCTATGAAAGTGTTCTCAATATTGCAAAATAAACTTTAGGACAATAATTACCTTGGTGAGTGTGTAATATATCCAACACCCCTGTGAACACTACTAGGGTGTAAATGATGAATGAGTCCCTACAACTAAGGTTAAATTAGGTACACATTGTACAATGCATCTAAGAATAAAACATTGAAAAAAAGAGGAAATAGGGAAAACCTTATGCGACACCCCCCCGCAAAGTAGAATGCATCAAAACATTAAAAAAATGAAGTTGCTAAGAAAGTGTGTCTTTCACTCTAAGGATACCTTGCAAATGTGCAAATTTAAGATCGATGAATATTTTGTTGAAGATGTAGATTTTTGTACAAATATGATGATGTAGATGCACCAGTGTGATGTCCGCACATATCCACTTTATCTTATTGTAAATAAGAATATCAAAATTAATTTTGGATGGAATTTTGTAAATCATGCGGTCATTTCCAGAAAAAACATTAAAAAATTATTGATTTTAAGATGCTCATAACTTCTCTTCTCGGACTCCGTTTTGGACAATTGTTTTTATGAAATTGGATATTTTTTTCAGATAAGTTCAAATATATAATTTGTTTCTACAAATTGTTATCATAAGTGACATGATTTCATTTCAAGTGCATGGCCTTCTTTTCGGCTCCCGAGATGCATGCATGTGGCTCCTAGGATGCATGAATGACACACGAACAAGTTTTTTCATCCAGCTCCTGATATGAGTGGATGGTGTCTTCCGTATGTGATTCAAAACATAGATCCAAAATGGAGCGGACATCATCTTCAATGAATGGAACAAAAAATTGTGCAGATACTTTTGTAGAAGGCTCTTCAAACTGAAAGGATCAATGTTCTAGTGGATTTTATACTCGCTCTATCTTATCAGATTTTTTCATGCAATATTCTTTATTCCCAAATAGAACCTCAAATTTTGTCAACAATTCATTTGGAGTTGAGTCCTGTGAATCAACATCTACTTGATAGAAATTTTTACGAGAAACAGACATGCAAATACATCCTATGGACATATCTTGTCTATTGAGAAAGTCATTTTTATCATTGATTTAATCAATATACTTCCATTTCCATGTTCATTTGGTATAATCCTCTACTTTGTTCTGTCTTCGATACCTGCAAAAGAGTTCTATTGAATATCATTTCTAATGGACATTGGGATATGATACCATGTGGATTAGCAATGATACTCATAGATAACAATGAATCATACACAACATGCGATGGTGTGAAGAGAAGAGACAACAAAATGGAGGAAACAATGAAGTAATTTCTATTAACCGTACTCCATACTCAAAGAGTGAATAATTTACAATATATATAGGCTACATGAGTAATTAATGAGAAATAATAGTGATCTAGAGATATCTAGACACTCATTAAAATAAACTTGAGTAAACTGTCACCTAGTCCTAGTTAACTGATCTGTGAAATAATCAGTTCATTGAGTCACACGTGTGGAAGTGAGAGACACACATGCAATTTCTAGTGATAAAATTGAGGTTTCCATGCATGAGTTACTTCCACTGGTCTAATTGAGTGTAACTAACTATGAACTAGATAGGAACGCCCTATTTTTTAGGGGAATATTCTATACAGAGAATATTCTATAGAGAGAATATTCTCATCGAAGAAAGTGTTATAAACATTGGAATGCCAACTTTAGGAAAACATTACCAAGGCTTAAGAACTGAGCACTAGTGAAGGTACAAATCTCTATTATCCAATGGATGCAAGTGAGACTGGTGAACGATAAAAAGTTGATGTCACATCGTAAAATTGAAAGGGATTTAACATGCATATGGGGTGTGATAGTGATTTTAGGAGCCACGTGTTGAAGAGTGAGTGGTGTCCGCTCAATTCAAACTTAACATAACAGTCCACCTAGGACACTCAAGAGAATTAGGGATAACTTGGCATGCCAGTAGGGAACTCATCAGAGTTATTTTGAGGTTTTCATTTGTGTCAAGAGGGACCACTATGAATTTTGACCACCATATCAAGATCAATTATATGTGGACTGAATACAAAGCCACATCAGTGTTGACGTGGATCAATATGGAGTTTCCATGTGTCCATGGGACCATGATAACTTCACCAAAATTTTTGCGCCTCCACCCAAAATTTCAAAATATTTAAGCCATTGAGAAAATAACATGCGTTCATATAAAGGAACAAGGAGGGATTTTGTCGAACAATAAAAAAATATAATGAGGACGTTCCAAATCATTTGATGGATAAGAGGGTGTTCTACATGGCATTTGGCCTCACACCTCTATGTCCTTACTAATGATCATGTTGTTTTCTTCATTTTATAGAGGACAATAATCATTGCCCCTACACACACCAATGTAATCTTCGAATATCAACATATCAGGCCCGGTGTGATGAATCATTTCACCCTATGAGTGTCTTCATGAGAACGTATCGAGCTCTTATAAGAGGAAGCAAAAGAAACCAAAGAAAACTAATTTGTGGGGGATTTTTTTTCTACAGGTGAGTTACTCAGATTTGAGGTGTCATACATGATATCTACATAATCCCTCCCCATAGGAGAGTATATCAATCATGTTGGCTACAGATGTCGGGAGAGTTTGTTCTGCATTTCGCGAGGGAGGGAATGTCCTTATTCGATATCATTAGTTAAAACTTGAGAGCAATGGTACACCTTATAATTTATCCTAATGTACAATTTCCAATCCGATCGATCCACTAGAGAAGCTTGAGAAAGGATTTTCTACACAGGTCAATTATGCCATGTTTTGTTTGGTGATGTCAATCGAGTGGAAAGAATCATTTTTCCCTTTCTCTTATCAAGCTCAAGGAAATTCAATGCAGTAGTGGAAATCAATTGAGATATACATAAAAATATAGATAAACTATTAATTAGAAAAAGAGAACACACCCAAAAACAATATCACTAAGTTAACTTTGGGGGTAAAAAGTTAATTTTCCACGGTAAAAATTAGTTAGAAAACGAGAGGTGGTTTCAAGAATTTGACAAGCAATATCCATTTTCAAGAAGCAATATTGGATTGGATGAACGATTTTCTCACAAATGAAGAGCCTAGAAACCAAGATAAGGAAATAATTTCTTGGGTTGGCACTTTGGGGAATTTAAGAGTTTCTTACAACAATAGATATTTCATCACAATCCTCAGGCACATACATATAATTAATGTTATGCATAGGCTTCATGAGACTCATCTCTTGCATTATGTTTCAGTTTGTCTCTTATCTTCTTGTGCATGTACTCTTGTAAAGGCCACCCCTCTCATTTTTGGCTTTTTGTATCAGATCTCCATTAATAAAATCTCAAACAACAAGTTATATAACATGTTCAATGTTACTGTGTGTTGTATGCTTATGATACTGAAATTATTTTATTTTAACAAATGATCACTTATTGTCATTTCTTAATATGTTTAATGATGTTTAGAGAGTACCTCCATGGATTTAAATATTTAAAGATGTAACTATTTGATGTAAGTTTTAATGATCTATTATATGTGTTAGAACTAAATGATTCGTAATCGCTCAACACATTCTTATATGTCCATAAGATATACAATTCATTCTCTGTAGTTCCTTATATTCTTAACTTGTACTTCTTCTAATTCTCCATTTCCCCCATGTTGACGATTAAAATCACAACGAGTTTTTTTTGCCCGCAAAGTATTGCTAAAGACTATTATTATAAGCTAACAATATAAATAATACTAATAGGTGGGACCCCCTTGTAGATTCAGAGATCAGGTCTAGTTCTTATTTCATGGTTATGATGTTGGTCGACACTTATTACATGGTTGATGAAATTTTGGTTTTATTGGTGATGAATAAGGCCTATTATGTGTTGGCTCTAATTGCTACAACTGGGTGATGGATAAGGCATGTTATGTGTTTTTTGTGTTGCTCTAGGCTCAAATTTTATGTTACAATGGCATATGTTATCCATTGTGATCATTTCTATCTGTTCTTGGATCCATTACTAGGACACCTGCACAAGAGACATGTTAGTAATAATATATCAGAGCAATGGAAAAGAAATAAAAGCAATGTAACAAAATGAAAAATGAAGGAATTAAACTGTGCGAATATACTACTCTACATGCATCGAAATTGAAATGATCATAGTTAATCCTAGCTAACAAGTTAATAACTATGTGATTTGATTGAGTTAGATGAAACATGGATGATTTATATTATGGCATAAGTTGGAAATAAATAAATGTGATATGGATCACGCTATTGGCAATTAGTGGGTGATGGTTTCGATATATGGTTTAATTGAATTAGTTGATGGGAAGCTGGCTGGCATGTACTAAGGAATTAATTGACTGGGGGTGGAGGTGACATGGATTTACTGCATCTCACCCTTACTCTTTCCACCGGTCGCCACCCTATTCGGGTTATTCTTCAACTGTGATTTTTGTAGTTAGACTCCGACTTTCAAGCAAAGGAAGAACTACTAGGCTAAATCGTGTTTTTAAGGTGATCTTGGTTACAGGTATGTATTTTTTCCATCCATGAATTTTTCTCTAGTTATGAAATAAATACTGGCTCGGTATGTATGGGTTTGTGATTTCCTTAAGTCGGGCAACTGTGTAAATTGGTGATATTTTTCTAGAATGGATGGTTGGTGTGAGTTTCATTGCGGTAATGCTGGAGTCACAATTTTATTGATCATTATGTGTGTTAAAAACCATAAAGGCCCTCTGCCATCCTTGTTGGTGTTGGTTAAAGGTGTTTTTATTCGGTTCAGATTGGTTGGCCGTCTCCACTCTTTCTTATCACCTTACCCATTCGTTTATTGTTATGGGGTTTACTGGGTTTGAAACACCTTGTGTCACTGCGCTTTGCTTCACTTCGGTATGAGTTCGTTCATGTTACTAATGTTGCACAATGGGTTGTGATTGTTTGTTTTTCCAAATGGATTGCTTAAGGTGAATTTTATTCCTCGTCCTTGCCCTATTCTCGGTTTGATTGGGAAAACCACGAGGGTTATACCCTGTGTGTTCTAATTGTTGTTATAGAATTAGAATGAAGCCTTGCCCCATTGTTCGTAGTCTCTCCTATCACATGAATTATCACCCTGTCTGCGAAGTTAATTATGGTATACCCTGTGTCCGTGTCTCTCCTATCCATGTCTCGTTGTCTTGGTCCAGAGAGAAAACCCTCGATTTTTCAATATCGGGTTTTGATAGAGGAAACTGTTATGGCTCTCGGGTTACTGTTGGTTGTTATGAGTTGTTGGTGTATTGTCGTCAATGTTCGATTTATGACTCGTCTCTGTTGATTATGTTGACAGTGGTGTTGTTTTGGTATTTGGTCATTACATTAGTTATTATGACAATCGAATTGACAAACTCAACAAGGTAATTAGTTGATTGGAGAATTTGTTTGAATGCACAGTCGTTGTCTCTTAAATTACAATTGTTGAATTGTTAACCCAACTTTAGTTTTAAATTGATTAATGCACATCGATGCTTCGTTAGTGATGCGTGGGTATGTGTGTGGCATTCCTACAACATGTTAAGATGAGTTAATGAATGCTATGACTATGTGTTTTAATTTCCAAATGGAGTGTTACGATCATGGTAATTATGGCATGGAAATCCACTGTATATTTTATAGATATTATTAGATTGTGCCATCAAAGAGGGTCACGGGGTTTTTAATATGGTTTTGTTTCAATTTGATTGGTTTATGTTATGATATCGGGCATGTTTTCGCTGCCTCATTGTATTGGATTGATAGCCCAACACTGTGGATGTTTAGATTCAGAATGATTAAACTTATACAGTCATAGAAATTCTCTTGCATTTTTGTCGGATGTCTTTGTATTCCACAACATAGTATGTGTTGAATGGTGATGGTTGTCTGTGAGGTTAAATGGCAAGTCAAGATCTTTGCATTTAAAATATTGATGGTTGTATTTGGATGACCGTTATGTCTATTGACGAATATCATGTTTCATAACAGACATAGGCATAGGAATTGTGACAGTATAATTTCATTACAAGTCAATTATTAAATGAATTAGAGGATGAGATCAAGCATGACTTTTGTGTCTGTATTTAATGATTGAAATAATTCGCGGGCAATGGTTGATAAGTTGGCTCTGAACAGAGTGGAAATAATTGACTGTGTAATAATTTGGGATTTGTTTTTAAATATTAAATGGATAAGTGAGATGAAACAGAGCTCCCCTAAAGGTTGTTGTGGAATCCATATTGTCTTGTTTGATGACCCTGTGTTAAATATTTGATTATGAACAATAAGCAAGTTAATGCACATAATTGTTTGGACTATGCACAGTAGTTGTCTTTTGGGTCACAATGGTCATTTGGTTGGTGTTATTTCCTTTCACAGAATGGTTTTATGGATTACTTAATTAATTTTATGAACAATGTCTTCTCTCTTTCGCTATCATTATTTTGCTTTCCTCCAATTGCAATCCCATCGCTTTCCCACATTCATTTTTCACTCCCCATTCTAAAATTTAATTACAGTCAAGAAGAGTTCTGTATTAAAGAAATTTTAAGTCACATTTTCTTGGTTGGATCACAGTGATATTTTCTTTTGTTTTCATTACAGTTGACTGTTGTTGTCTTTGAGCAGTAACCATGTTTCTTTTCCCACTCATTTTATCATTTTTCGCTCAATACAAGCCCCTCGTATATCCCATAAACTTTTGTTCACCCCCTGCTCATCGACAACGATTAAACAATTTGTATGGATTGAATTGCATGAGTTTGAAATGTTGTTGAGCCAAAATCTATTTCATATTTTTAAAGAGTTGTCATGTGTGGTTGTTAAAAGGACTATTTTCTAATCAATCATGCATGCAGGAATGAGATTTTTCACTCGTAAGAGTTAGGCCAGTTGTTCAGGCCAGATTTCTCAATTGGATTGGGCAAGGCTTGGTCTAACGTAGGCCTTGAAGGCCTCCTTCCAAGCTCCACAAGCCCTCGATATTCCCGTGCCCCCTCATGTCTCATTGCAACCATAAGTTCCTGAAAACGACGGATGGAAAGAGATCGTCCACCCGACAGTATCCCAACATCATGGATGGCCCAATTTATCCTTACCTTCTCCCCCAGTTGTTAACCAGATTTCCAAAGCTAAACCTTTCAACTCACCAGTTCATTCCTTTGATGCTAGCAAAAGGTTGAAAACCGAGGGCCACCATGCCCTTAACAAAGGAAAAGCCATTGCCGCCCCTTCCTTACCCTCCAATGGCTCTGATAAATCTGTGTCTTCCCGGATGCATTTGAGAGATGATTGTTCTCACGTGATCAATGGGATTAGGAGTAAAGGCGCAACGCAGCCAAAGGCAAATTCATAAAAATCGAAGGGTGACAACAACAATCAAGGAAATATTGCATCTTAGAGTGGGAAATATGGTTTTTGAGTTTTTATTTTATTTATTGTTGATGAAAGTTGACTTCAGAAGTTTTGGAAACATGTTTTCTTTGGATATATGAGTAATATATATTTTTTGAAAATAATTTCAAATATCAATGAGCTAAATTGTCAAATGTTAATGTGATGATGGGAGTAACAAAGAGGGGTGTTTTTCTTAATTAACTAGTTATGTTATGATTGTTAAGAATCTAAAGGGAGTCACAAGGGGTCCCACCTACTAGTTATTATTTATTTATAACCCTTATTATGGTTATTACTTTTTCCCCTAACCAAAAAGTTGGTTGAGTCTTTAGTTAACTTAACTAATGAGGTAGTTCATGTTAATATTATGGTAGCTGCGGGAGGTATTTACCCCCATGTGTGAACTTGACGAGAATAGAAGACTCGAGAAAGCAAGAGAAACCTTAATGAGTTGGCTAATAACCCTAGAAGCCTTGTCGTCTCAAGAAGAAGATTTATATTAGGCTATTAGCCTCCAAGAGAAGAAGTCGGCCAGAATTAATAATAATATACTGAACAGACACATACCCAGAAAGAGAAGTCAACCCCAACAAAACTGGCAGGATTACTATAATTACAGGGTGCCTGTTCTCATTTGTCACATCTCGAAATTGTAGTTCTGTAGTTTGGTGCACACTGCAGTTGCAGTTTGGTGCGCAGGTTTGGAGGAGGGTTGCAGGTGCAGTTGCAGCAACAACTAGTTCTCAGTATTGGCTTGGATATCTCTTAGCTAGGGTTTGGGACTATCTGATCAATTTTTTCGTGTTGCGCTATCCTTGGGGAGAGATGCGCTACTCTTTATTTGGCTATCTAGCCTAGGGTTTTCTTCCGAAGGAATTCTCAGTCAAGGTTAAGGTTCTCGGAGGGAGGCTTCGGCCTATGGTTGGGTGACGAGGGTATCGTCAATGGTAAAACGAGCACACCATCTTCGATATTCTAACAGGTTATGGGCCCACATCCCTTCAGTCAGCCTAAAATGTTGGAAGGAAACATAGCCTCTAGATATTGAGCTCGTTGAGGAACTGCCACTAGGGTTACTAGCAGGAGCAGCTTCCAAAAGCACTACAGCTAGGGTTACCAGCAGAAGAAGTTGCAGAAACCCTAAACCTCTTGTCGAGGCACCTTAAGTGACAAGATTGACCTAATCTCTGGATAGATCAGTGCACCCTATCCCAACACATATCCTTGTACTCTCAGAAGGCCAAGATGTGAAGTTTGGATTTCTGGTCAAATCTAGGGTTTGACCAAGTCAAGCAAGCCATGATGAATTCTATGAAGTCTGAGAACAAGCTATATGGAGCCTCTAACTTTAGAGCATGGAAGACAAGGATTGACCTCATCCTTGCTAAGAATAAAGTGTTGGATATTGCGAAAGGAAAGATCGTGAAGCCAGAGTTTAAAGAAGGAGAAGAGAAGGAACCACAGAACGTTGCAGCCATGGAGAAGTTCAAATACATTGACATCAATTCCATGAGTATCATAGTGGATTCCATAAAAATCCACCTGATACCCT
>ML793287.1:267360-277796 GCA_009831015.1 Picea engelmannii | reverse complement strand
TGAAGACTATATGACAGTAGATGAGGACTACTATGGTGAATGTGTTTCACTGCTCGCAACTATACGTTGTTGATCAAGTACTTGTGTGTTACTTGATGTGGTAGTTAACCAATGGATTGTAGTTGTGTACTACTATGAATAGAGACAGGTGTGTTCTATCCTTGTTCTAATTAACTTGAATACTATCAGCGAATTATTGGAGATGATCATTCAGATGAATGATGAACAAAGATTTTCCAGACGGAAAACACTTCAGAGATTTTACTCCTCTTGTATCACTCCATGGTGAGAGTGACTTATCCAACATCATATCTAATTACTCAGATGAAGTATGGTTTTGAGAGATGATGCAGCTGATGGTGATGGTGATGCTCATGATCTAGTCAGGAAATAGTCTAGATGACTATAATGATGCTACCGGGTAAATGGTATGTTTTGTGCTCAAGTCCATTACTTATAAATACCTCTCTAGCTAGGAGGGAGTGTTAATATTATGGTAGCTGCGGGAGGTATTTACCCCCATGTGTGAACCTGATGAGAATAGAAGACTCCGAAAAGCAATATAAACCCTAATGAGTTGGCTAATAACCCTAGAAGCCTTGTCATCTCAAGAAGAAGATTTATATTAGGCTATTAGCCTCCAAGAGAAGAAGTCGGCCAGAATTAATAATAATATACTGAACAGACACATACCCAGAAAGAGAAGTCGGCCCCAACAAAACTGGCATGATTACTATAAATACAGGGTGTCAGTTCTCATTTGTCACATCTCAGAATTGCAGTTCTGCAGTTTGGTGCACAGGTTTGGAGGAGGGTTGTAGGTGCAGCTGCAGCAACAACTAGTTCTCAGTATTGGATTGGATATCTCTTGGCTAGGGTTTGGGACTATCTGAACAGTTTTTTTGTGTTGTGCTATCCTTGGGGAGAGATGTGCTGCTCTTTATTTGGCTATCTAGCCTAAAGTTTGCTTCCGGAGGAATTCTCAGTCAAGGTTAAGGTGCTCAGAGGGAAGCTTCGGCCTGTGGTTGGGTGACGAGGATATCGTCAATGGTAAAACGAGCACACCATCTTCTATATTCTAACAGTTCAACTACTTCAACCAATTTTAATTTTCTTAAAGGAAAAAGGAAAGGGAGAAACAAGAGGAGGATAGACGGAGAAACATACTAAGGTTCTATCTTTGAGTTTATTTTGAGATAGTTCATTTTTCATTCATTCCTTAATTTATCACAAGCCTAATTCTTTTTTATAATAGCAGGGTATTATTGTAGATAACAAGATTCAAGGTTGAATTACATCATTCAGATATTTTTTTTTTCAGAGATGTTGATCTATCTTTTATAGTTTGTGTAGACTTTTTTGTTTGGGAATTAGTTTTCATGACTCACAAAGGCTATTGTGCAGAGTCGAGTGGGAAACAATTTGTGGCAAGCCGATCCATCTTTTAGAGTTCAGTTTTTTATTTTCTGCCAGAGGTCCTTTTGTATGTTCCATCGAGGATGTTTAAGTTTGACTTTAGTCCGAATTTTTTTCGTGAAATTTTGTAAAACGAATGACTCTTTGGTGAATTGGAATGAAATAAATGATTTCTTTATGTCTCATCTATCTTGATTATCATTTTGGTGTCTTTGCTTCTATCTCTACATTTATTTCAACAACTGTTATATTCAGAAAATCATATAAAAAAGGAATTTTCTAGCAAGCTTTTATTTGTGAAAAGACTATCCTAAGCACTTGTAATCAATACTTGTGAGTTAGGATATTAATTTTTATGGCTATAAACATAGGGTGATATTCTTGTCTATTTTGCTTTAGCCAAGCAGAATCTGAAAATGCTTGAGTAAGATCATTTCATATCTTTTCCTCAACACCCCACTCTTAAAATAATATTTTATGAAACACTCGTGGAAAAAATCCTTATAGAGATAAAGGTTTTAAATATTTGGAATAAGATTGTCTGAGGACCATGAGTTTTATAAGAGAGAGAATAAAACTTATCCAATTTTTGCATAATTTTACTTACTGCAAGCATGGGTTTAATGCTCACCATGTTCGATTGACAACCTGAAACATCTCAAGGGATAACAAATTGATCAAGTAAGTCTCAAAGGAATCGCTTAGTTGAGGGTATTCATGTAATTGTTGTTATCAAGTTGTTATACAACTATTGTTATTCATATATGTTTCTCTATCCATCAAATCGATATTAGAGCTAATGGTTTACTCTAGTTTGATGGTGCAAAAAAGAAGATGAGAATTTCAGATCCAAAGAGTAATCACATGAATTGATGGATTAGGTTCCACAAATCCAATGACGAAGATGGTAGAGGATACTAGTTTACTACCTGAATTCGATTGTGTCATGGTTGCACTGCATTGTTTGCATAGTGATCGAAAAAAATTGCATAAATGACGCTATGAATTAAATTTATCAAGTGAAGCCTAGCAACCTTCAAGACCAATGATGTTTGAATATTCTTCAAATTTTTCGTAGTCCTGAAAGCTATTGTTTTTGTAAATTATAATTTTTTGTCTATTTGAAGGATTTTCATCAGGTCCCAATAAACTTCAAACTCATTGTCGAGAGCTACGCCCAATATATGAAAACGGGCTTGTAATAGGGGAAATTCAGTTTTATTGATTGTTTTTTATATTTTATTATAGGTTATATTTGCATATATTCTATTTGCAATAGGACTAAGTAATTAATCTATTGAACTTATATGAATCCAATATGGTATGAGAAAGCATCCAATGAGTGATACTTTGAAAGCATAAAAGTTGTAGGAAAATACTTTGTAGCCCTTCAAGCCAAAGTGTCTAAGGAAAATCCATAGTAAGTGTCTCTCTCTTTATACTTGCTTTTCATAATTAAAAACATTTATATAAAATAACATATTTTTATATAATTGTTTGATATAAAATAACATTACATTATATTACATTACATTATAATTATTAATATGTTATTATATTATAAAATAAATTACTATCAATATTAATTATGAATATTTTATTACATTTATTATATTAATAAAAAAACATTCTATTTATTTATTTTTTGATTAAAAAAAATGTTAATATATAATATTAAGAAAAAAATAATATTATATTCTTTGAGAAAAACACATCATATAATTATTTGAATATATTTATTGTGTAATAAAAATTAATATTCATTATTTGATTAAAATATTAATATTAATTATTTGATTATATTATTTTATAGTTTAAACTAAATGCTAATAAAAATATATTAAAAAAAAACAACATTTATATAAACTTTCTTTTATATACTTATTTGATATATAAGACATTACATTATATTACATTTCATTATAATTATTAATATATTATTATATTATATAAAAAATCATTATCAATATTAGTTATTGATTACTATTATATTAAGAAAATCACTTTATTACATATTAAAAAAATTATATTTATTATTTGATTACAAATTTTTGTAAAATATAACATAAAAAATAAATATATCTTACATTATATTAGAAAAAGACATGGTTATTTTATTTCACTTATTATATCAATTAAAAAAACACATTATATAAACAAATAAATTTATATAAGAAACCTTGAATACATTTATTATATTAAGAAAAATACAATATTAATATTAATTAATTGATTAAGAAAAATACAATATCAATATTATTTATTTTATTATATTTATTATATCAAAAAAATAGAAAAACCAAATGTATACTAACAATATATTAAGAAATACCACATTTTATATTTTTGTTAAATTTAGGATATTTTATATTTGTGAAAATATATAAATATCTTTTTTAAATATTCCATTATAAAAAAAATATTTCCCATGAAAATTTTATTTCATTATAAAATATAAAAATAAAATAATATATACAAAGAAAACATCATGACATGAAATAATTTTTCATCTTTGTGACACTAAAATGGTTGAAGATGAATTTCACATTTCCCTAAAATGGTTCAGTTAAGGGTTCCTATATCGCGTTAATTTTTTTTTTTAAGCTTCACCAAAGTTCAATTTTCGGAATGTGTGGGACACAAACCAACCTTTTTCATGCGATGAACATGCCACCGACATTGCAATATTAAGAACAAAACAAGACGTTACAACGTGATGAACATAGTAATTTTGTGTTTTGTCGAACATATTAATGTTGGACAGTGAAGAACATAGTAACGTTGCAATCTAACGAACATAATAATGTTGCAATGTGATGGACATAAATTGACGTCATAATTTCATGAACATAGGCATGTCATCGTAACATAAATAGACATTGAACTCTAGTGCACGTCATCCTGTCATTGCAATGTGATGAACATTTCCTCATTTTGCAATGTCACACACTTATTCTGACGTCAGAATGTGACAAAAAATTCCAAACATTGCAATGTGTCAAACAAATTAACTTTTCAATCTACCAAACATATTAACGACACAATCTACTAAACCCTAAACGCTGCAATGTGATGTACATATTAAAGTCGCAATGTGATGAACATAGTGAAATTGCAATCTACCAAACATATTAATGTCACAATATGTGATGAACATAGGCATGTCGTCGCAATGTGGATAGTAAGGTCACAATGTAACGAACATAAATAGAGGCTGCAATGTATCCCACATCGCCCTGCCATTGCAATATGATGAACATTTCCTCACATTGCAATGTGATGTACATATCTTGACGTCACAACAAGACAAACACTTCCAATCGTTGCAATGTGACGAAGATTTACAAACATCATAATGTGACAAACATTTCCAAATGTTGCAATGTGTCAAACATATATGGATGTGGATGGGCATGTCGTCACATTGTTTCACACATCATCTTATCATTGCAATATGATGAACATTTCCTAATGTTGCATTGTGACACATTTCTTCCACATCACAATGTGACAAAACCCACCAATGCAATATGATGAATATTGTTAATTGTTGGCCAATATGATGAACATCAAAATGTGATGAAAATTTCCTGATGTTGCATTGTGATGCACTTATTCCAAAGTCACAATGCGACAAAAAATTTCAAATGTTGTAATGTGTTGAACATAGTAACGTTGAAATCTACCAAACATAGTAAAGTCGCACTGTGATGAACACATAACATTGAAATGTGATGAAGATATAGTGTTTCAATATGATGAACATAGTAAGGTTGCAATGTTATGAGCATAGTGACATTGCAATCTACAAAACATAGTAACGTCACGATTTGATGAAAATAGGCATGTCGTCGCGATGTGGATAGTAGCATCGCAATATGTCAAACATAAATATATGTCACAATGTGACGAACAATTACGAGCATCGCAATCGTATGAACATAGTAAATATATTGTCGCAATATGGAAAACATTTCCTCACGTTGCAAGGTGACGCACATATCGTGACATCAGAATGTGACAAACACTTCCAAACATCGCAATGTGTCTAACATAGTAAACTTGCAATCTGCCAAACATCGTATTGTCGCGATGTGATGAACATATATGGACGTCGCAATGTGACAAACATTTCCAAACGTTGCAATGTATCGAGCATAATAATGTTGCCATCTACCACGCATAGTAACATCACAATGTGACAAACATATACAGACAACCCACTGTGACAAACATTTCCAAACATCGTAATGTGTCGATCATAGTAACAATACAATCTACCAAACATAGTAGCATCGCAATGCTATGAACATATATGGACGTCACATTGTGATGAACATATACGCACGTCACAATGTGATGAACAATTACGAGCGTCACAATGTGATGAACAAATACGAGCATCACAATCAGATGAACATAAATTGGCATTGTAATGGGACAAATGCAATGCGATAGACATTTCCATACATCACAACGGGACAAACAAAACCTATTGTCACAGTTTTATGTACACAACCCAATGTGTCGCACTGTGACGAACACATAACATTGCAATGTGATGAAAATATAGTGTTGCAATATGACGAACATAGTAACATAGCAATGTTATGAACATAGTAACATTGCAATCTATGAAGCATAGTAACGTCGTAATCTGATGAAAATAGGCATGTCGTCGCAATGTGGATAGTAGTGTCGCAATGTGTCAAACATAAATATATGTCACAATGCGACGAACATAAATACATGTTGCAATGTGTCCCACATCACCCTTTCGTCACAATATGGCAAACATTTCCTCACGTTGAAAGGTGACACACATATCCCGACATCGCAATGTGACAAACACTTCGAAACATCACAATGTGTCGAACATAGTAAACTTTCAATCTACCAAACATCATATTGTCGCGATGTGATGAACATATATGGATGTTGCAATGTGACAAACATTTCCAAACATTGTAATGTATCGAACATAGTAATGTTGCCATCTACCGTGCATAGTAACATCACAATGTGATGAATGTATACAAACACCCCAACGTGACAAACATTTCCAAACATCATAATGTGTTAAACATAGTAACAATACAATCTACCAAACATAGTAACATCGCACTGCAACAGACATATATGGATGTGACATTGTGATGAACATATATGCACGTCACAATGTGACGAACAACTACGAACATCGCAATCGGATGAACATAAATTGGCATTGTAATGGGACAAATGCAATGTGATAGACATTTCCAAACATCACAATGGGACAAACAAAACCTATTGTCACAATTTGATGTACAGAACCCAAAGTGTCGTTGTGATAAACATTTTTCGATGTTTCAATGTGACCAACATAACCACGATCGAACTATGACAAACCTATTCTAATGCTATATCGTGAGAAACATAAACCTTCATCGTAATATGATGACCATAACAAAAGCTAATGTCACAAGTGACGAACAAAAAGCTAATGTCACAATGTGATGAACAAAACTGTATGTCGACATGTGATGAACACACATTGATGTTGGCATGTGATGAACAAACCATGATGTCGCAATTTGACGAAAAAAATATGATCAACAATAATGCAGTAGTGCCATACTAAACTACGGTGAACATAATCAACATGGCCCACCATAATGAGATCCACATGGTCAACGAAGGCCAACCATGGGCATGTTCAACAATAATAAACTTTGATCAATCATAGTCAACCATGGTCATGGTCAACCTCACTCAACCATGATGAAGGACAACCATGGTCAACCATAGCCAATCTTTCCTTCCCAAAGTCAACCAAGGTCTACCAAAGTAAACCATGGTCATGGTCAACCATAATTATTTTCATTTTCAATTAAGGTATTATTGTATTAATACATAAATAATGTATTATTAATGTATTACTACTTTAGTAATGTATCTATTAAGAGATTAGAATGTATTTATTAGTACATTATTAATTTATTATTAATTAAATATATTATATTATACATTAATATATTAATACTTTACTAATGTTTTGATTAATTGATTTAATGTATTAAAGGTATGAAATAATTTTTTTTATTATTACTTTAATAATGTATTATTAATATTTTACTTTATTAATATATTAATACTTTAACAATATAGTAATTAATATTGTATAAATGTATTGCTTAATTAATACATTACATTATTAATGCATTAATTAATTAGTGCTTTATATTATACATTTATGTAAATTAATACTTTAATTTATACATTATTATAATAATGTAATACTTTTTTAGTAATACTTTAACAATGTATTGGTTAAAAATGTATTAATGTATTAATCAATTCATATATTACATTATTAATGTATTAATATTTAATGTGTTACATTATACATAATGCATTAATACTTTAATATTTTCATTACAACAATGTAATAATATATTGTTAATATATTAATAGTTTATTATATTACATTATGCATTAATGTAATAATGCATTATTTTATTAATGTATTAATACATGACCAATATATTAATAATTTAGTAATCTATTTTTTAATACATTAATGTATTATATTTTAAAATATTAATGTATTGTACATTAATACTTTAATGTAATACATTACACATTAATGTAATGTAGTACTAAATACATTAATAGATTATAATATCAATGTTTCAATCTATTAATATGTTAAACTAATTATATTACATTATGCATTAATGTAATACTACATTATTTTATTATTTTATTATTGTGTTAATACTTGAACAATGTGTTAATAGTTTAGTAATTTATTTTTTAATGCATTTAATGCATTTATTAATATATTTAATGTATTGATTTATTACTATATTATTACCTTATCAATACATTAATTAATTAACGCATTATATTATTAATCTATAAATCATTTAATATGTTACATTAGTAAATTGATATTTTAATTTATAAATGTTTATTATATATCATATTAATATTAAATTCTACATAAATGTATTATAAATTAATGTATTAATGTATAATATATTAATGTATTATACTTAATATATTAATATATTATATTTTAATATATTTATGCGGAAAGAGTACACCTATTGACAATGGGCACAATTAATGATCTTTTAACGTTATTTAACCTTAAACGCTAATATGATGGCTATGCATTGAAGATGCTGGCATATTCTTAGTAGTCCTCCAAAATCAATGGGTCTGATTTATTGTTCATAACTTTCTTGTATTTATCAAGACATCCGTTAACATGTTTACTTTTTAACATTTACCTAATCACATTAAAAAATTACTGTAAGGATATATAATTGCCACATTTAAATGATTAAATAGGATTAAACTGTACAACTAATATTTTAATGTAAATGTAATGTATTACTAAACCGTGCTAGTAAACCGTATTACTAGGATTAAACCGTATTAATATATTACTAGAATTAAACCGTGCTAGTAATGTATTATACATTAATATTTTAATGTAAATGTAATGTATTACTAAATACATTAATACATTACATTATCAAATTTTCAATCTATTAATATGTTATTAATACTTTAATACATTTAATCATCAATTAATATTTTAATTTATACATTTTTATTATATATTGAATTAGTATTTATATATTCAATTAATGTAATATTAAATTATTATATTAATTAAATATATTAATTTATTAATGATCGTTTTTAAGGTATGTTGTCCGTCAACTAACAACAACTGCTTTATAAAAGTGGTTGATATACGGAATAATTAAGACTCTTAGGCAGAACAGAAGCAAATGAATCTAATAATTTAATTCTTCGGTTTCGGTAAAAGTAATGGAAAGTGTTATCAAAGATCACACATAAATCTATAAGGGTTAAAAAGAAAAGCGCTGTGTAAATGTTTTAAGTTTTGGTATGTTTCACCATTTTGATGATTGATGATATAAATTTGAGTAAAATCTAGATTTTTCATTTTTCAAATTTTATAAAATTTTGAATATATAAATAGATTTAACATTTTTTAATTTTTGAGGTATTAGAATTATATAGATTGAATTATTAATTTTTTTTAATTTTTGAGATATTAGAATTGTACAGATTTAATCATTTAAATTTACTGATTCAAAAATTTATAGATCCAAATTAATTGATTTTGAAAAAAATAAACAAATATTTATAAAAAAAAACAGCCAAAATGTAGAACATCTATAGTATTTCTCAAAGAAATGGTCTTTTTCAAAACTTGGCTAAAAAATCGTAATCACCGGGCGATTTTGTTTGTGGTCCGTTATTCATCATGGGCAATTAGAATTAAATTCATTTTATTGAATTAATCAATATGTGAATGCATGATTAAAGATCAGATGACTTCTATGTCCGACACGGTAATTATGTTGCACACACTATTTTCTTAATTCGTGTTAGTTAAAATCTGAAATTTTATATTATTGTAGATCTTCCCATTGATGGATATCAGGGCTTTGGTATCCTCAACATTTTAGTGCTTGAAGTGGTAAAGCATTGTTAGAGGTCTTTAAGATTGTTATTTAGGCCCATACGTTAATTTGTGAAATGCTGAAATTTATAGGCCTTTCTAGGAGGATCTTAAGATTTTTAATTAAGTTGAGTAGTTGCAGGTGAAAATTTGAGAATGGTTGAAATTTATAGTGAAAAACAGCATTAAAGATGTCAATTCGCTTGGAATGGTGAGGTGATATGTTGGTCCTTTTTTGCACAGACTTCTCTAACAAATTTTAGCCCCTAATTCGGAGACATCGGCAAGGCAATGCACGAGCCATCAACACTAACAAATTTGTCAGAATGAGAGTATTTATTCTCAGGGTATTCCCATTATACCTTTATTTATATGAACTTATTACATGGACGTCGAAGAAGGATTTGATTGCTAATTACCAGACCATCAAGAGGAGGACGATGACGGCAACCTTATTGCTGGATCTATGATGGAATACGAGGAGGTATTAGTATTACGAACTGCGCAGTTTTTTCGAATTTCTCCGTTG
>ML793287.1:191608-219627 GCA_009831015.1 Picea engelmannii | reverse complement strand
TAAAATGTCCAGGAAAGCCCGTCCACTGGCGTTGGCAGATCACTCGCATAAGCACCCGCAGATGATACGATAACAAGGAAAAACGAGGCAATGACCTTTTGGGCTTCCATTTTGTTTCCTGGTTTCACTTCACTCTACTATTAAAGACCTTCTATACCCAGCAACAGCAAAGAAACGCAGAGATACGTCGAGAAAAATCGGTACTCTCTTCCAAAAACGCCATGACTACTTTTAAAGGCCAGCCTACGCAAACTATTCCGTGGCAACTCTCTTACCAACTGGTACCATAACGAGATCAAATTTGAAGGACGGGTAAGAATATGAAAATTTAGGGTTGGTGTGAATTTTAGTTAGCCCGGGGTGTATGAATTCATGTCAGCACAAAACCAAAAAATATACTTCTTACTAAAATGAACAAAAGCTAGTCCGGATTTGTATATATTATTCTTTAGATGAGGCAAATTATTAATTCTACTACCTAATAATACAGATCATTCCAACCATTTGTTCATGCAGATGAATAGCAGAAGCTAAAAATCCCCTTGAACGATACAATGTTTTGACCAATAACATAAATAATACTTGTCGGTTGACAGCAAACCTTCAATTGCTTTAAAAAAACTCAGATGATTGTGGCTGGACTGGAAAAAGAATTAACCTATTCAACCAGCCTTGTTTCATAATTATGCAACGTCTTTACACCGAACTTAATTTTGTGACTTGAAACATTTTGTCTCGACAGACTTCATCATTATGAAGTTGTCACAATTAAAATATAAAAGTGCCACATGGTTTGCGACATTTGTCAATGTGTCCGTTAACATCAGAATTTTATCAAAATTAATTAAAAAAGTATGGTTATTGTTTTGATGTATAATGAACAACATTATAACAATTTATATACCAAAATAAATTTTGTATATGAATGTGTAATAATGTTGCATTCATATTTTAATGTCCTTAAACACTAAGGGAGGATATGAAAATCGTCCCTGCAGCCTAGTAAGGAATTGGACCCTAACCTAGCAATTATGTTATAAAGTTGTCCAAAATATATGTGATACAATTGAAGCAATGCCAACTTGATTATGAATAATTTAGTTTTAATTTAGCGTTTAATTTTTTTAATATAAATTAAGATTTTCAATCCATCTATCTTTGGATTTTCTTTTATGTTTTTACATATTTATTTGTTTTATAAGATTTTTATTTTGATTAAGTTTAGAAAGTGTAAATGTATTGGTAATGTCATGTCATCTTGGATATACGGACAGTTCAATTTCATATTAGAGTGTCAATTGTATGAATCATAAGGTTTTAATAAAGGATTACTAAAAAAATTACTATTCATTAAGGAAAGGTTAATTGTGGAAAGTTTTCGAAAGAAAAGAGTGTGTGGTTAGATACATTTAACTTTCACTAAATAAGTTTCATCCTTGAGATTAATATTCACTTTAAGAGTGTGTGGTTAGATATATTGAACTTTCACTAAATGAGTTTCATCCTTGAGATTAATATTCACTATATGATTTTGAAGGTGAAGTGAAAGTGTATACATGGTTTTAAGAAAGAAAAGTTATACTACGTGTAAAATGTAATCATAAGTAAGCGGATAAATTAAATATAATCCATCACATTTGGATGTTGTAATCTATACATAGTGTGAGAGATGAATATGTAGAAATATTAGAAATAACTTTGATAAGTTTGTAGATGCACTAATTTCATAGGCTAGAGTGAGTGGTTGAATGCTTTGAGCTTCATGTAGGAGATCTTTGGGTTGATCTCTCTAGGTTGGATTCATTTATTGTGTGCCTCACTTGATGTCCCTACTAGGTTAGGCATTGTAATAAACACTAATGGATTTACACTAGATACCATCCGTAAAATGTGAGGAAGTGCTC
The DNA here is from genome assembly GCA_009831015.1 of Picea engelmannii. Taxonomy (NCBI): domain Eukaryota; kingdom Viridiplantae; phylum Streptophyta; class Pinopsida; order Pinales; family Pinaceae; genus Picea; species Picea engelmannii. The sequence continues at coordinate 217,723 of ML793287.1, read as the reverse complement.
AAGAGTTTCTTTGTTGTTCAAACAATAGAGTATATCCACATAGGTCAAACAACTTAAAATATTTCACACACACACAAATCAAAGATCAATACACCATTATTTACATGTTTAAAACTCTCAAAAAGGTAAACATTCCATGACCCCCACAAACATGAACACCTTAGGGAATATATTAATGAAAAAAAAAAGATTACATGAGCATCTCCCAGAGCCAATTGTTGGCACCCAAATTTTTGGGATAAAGACTCTGTGCATGCCCAAACACAGTTGTGCATGCACAACAATTTTTCAAACACACCAACAATTGCAAATGAATGACATAGGGCACACACATTAGTCAAAAGTTCCACTATGTGAACCATAAATCAAGAAGTTACCACAAGCATGTCGAAATCAAGAAGAGGATCTTCAAGAAATCTTCCTCAGTGACTAAATTAGGTAGCACCATAGGTCATGGAGTAGTTAAGGGATGATATCAAAAGTTAGTTAATATTTCCATGACACCAAAGAGGCCATGTGGATTGCATGTGGGTGGTAAAGGCATGCAGGATTGTGAGTTATCAAAGAAAGTGGATCAGAGTCAAAAGTGATAGAGCACTACAAAAGAGAAGGAAACAAAATGGGAGCAGCAACAACATAGAGAAGGTTGTTGATTTTTGTCCATTCTATAGGTTCAGTCTGAGTGGTCTTTGTCGAGATATGAGTCTAGATAGTTTTTGCAAGGGTCTATTTGTGAGTCTGGTTTTGTATGCAACTAGAACAAGTTTTGTATTCAAAGTATGTAATGGATTCAACTTAGTAGTACATGCATAGTTTTAGAGAAAGTGCATGGAACCTTGTAATGAACTATTGAGAGAATGTAAAAGAATGCAGGGCACTGTTTCTAATAAATGATGAGTCTCTCGGTCCCTATATGTTATTGTTTGGATGGATATAATACAAGATGAAACTATTCTTGTCATTATTGTGTTGATAATGTGTCTAATGAGTGTATATGTTATTGTTACATGCTGTTAATATGTAAGTATAATGAAAGGGAATATATAAATGACATTCTGATTGGATTTCTTGTGTAATTTAACCCTTCAGAACCGACACAAAACCATATGGTATATGTGATTCTCATGGCATGTCAAGTGAGACCTTCTTCAATCTTTTGTTCAGGATTGATATGCTGACGCGTTGGGGTTTTATTGGTCAACTCCAGATGAATCCTTGGTCATCAACCCCACAAAACTAAGAAGGATGTGCACTAGAGAGTGAACAAATGGTTCCACCGTTGGGACGTGAAGGTTTTGCATTACATTATGAAGGAAGAGAATGAGGTGGTATCCATATCGGGAGGAAATAAAAGATTGGTTAATTATGAAATAAGATGAGTTTTCTTGGCGAGAAAATCAAGGTTTGATGACCAAGGTGGCTTGATGGAAGGATAGGTATATCTACAATGATATGCATGAAATTGTGTTTGTTGAATTTCCATGTTTATTGTATGAATTTTTGAAGAGGTAGAATGATAATAATACTACTTTGAGGCCTCGGGAACAATTTGTTTCAGACCATAATATGGTGAATATGATGAAGGTGTTGGACAATAAGTGGTTTGGAGCAATTGAATTATGGTTTGCTCAAGTGAAGGATGGTTACATTATCGAGTTTGTTGTAGAATACAATGATTATTTTAGCGAGGATAAAAGAAGGTTTAGTGAAGGTCCTAAAAAAAAGGTTCCAAAATAATTTTTTCTATGGATCAAGATGTTGTTCATGGAAAAGGGTTGATTTGCATGGAGCTTGACATGATTTTTGATTAGACTCACCTAGTGCTAGGGAGATGAAAAGAAGGGGGAAAAGAGAGAGGATATGGATGCATTAAGGAGGATTCTAAAGATATTAATATGAGGTGAGGGAGTGAATAAACCCAAAGGAGCATAGCAGAGAGAGAGCCAAAAGATACGCAAGAAGAGTTGAGCTGAGGAGGAAAGAAGAAAAAAGGAAAAAAAAAGAGAATAGCAAGGGGTGCGAGACGAGGGGTCATACCTAGAATGAAGAGGAAGTAGATTGGACTAGGAGGAAGTGTGAGAGAGAGTGATTTTACATAGAGGAGCATAGATGAAGATAGGTCGAAAAAGAGGTACGACATTAGGAGTAGGGTATTCGGTGAATATACAAGAATTAGTTGTAGTCGGGGTCGTGAAGACAAAGTTAGACCCCTTGGATATTGAAAGATGCCGCAACATTAGAGGAGGATGATGCATAGGGTAGATATGAAGATATAGGAGAGGATGATGAGATTCCCTCAAGAGGACATGAATCAAAGTTAGTGATAGTGGATGGTCTTGCATTACTTCAGGTGAGAAATTCTCTAGGTTCCCTCATAGAAAATGATGGAAGAAGATGGAGGCACTCCCTTTTGAACCAACCCATTTTTTTATTTGTATCTAAGAAGAAAGAACAATTAACAACACTGCGATAGGAGTAGTAGCAAGAGTAGGAGAAGAAAGGAGAGGAGATACAAGTGAAGAGGAGAAGGTCAATAATACTTATCGAGTGAGATTGTGAGTACCAATATCCCCAACATCGAGAAATCACTCAAAAGGACACAGTCCTAGAGTGAGGATGGTGAATCATGACACAACTGTGAGGCTACATGTATTCCATGGGATGGGTAAGGATGATGCAGAGAATAATTGGTTTACATGTGAGGCTATATGGCCTTTGAAGAGGATTATGAATGATATTGCACACATGTATATCACTTTAAGGGACAAAGTCTTAACGTCATACACGAAATAAAAGGTAACTGTGTGAGCTAGCTAGACAAAGTCCCTAACATAAATCAAGAAAGATATACTTAACAATTTTCATGAACCTAAGTCATAATCTCAATGCATCATGGAGATTAAGGATATCAAGAAGCAACCGAGAGAGACCATATGGGATTATGACTGATGGTTCAATATCTTGTTGGATAGGTTCACGTTCCAGATCTATGATGAGAAACACAAAGAATGCTTCATTGTAAGGCTTGTACCGCTTGTTGATCGGAAGGTCATCAAATGTGTGAATTCCCTACAATGGGAAATTATCTAGTGATCGATGTGTCAAATCCATTTTTGGTTGGGCCTCTGACGAAACGGTTTATTTTTACAGAAAGTGGGGACATATACCACCCCACCTCCCAACAATGAAAAAACATCATAAGACTCTAAACTGAAGAGGAAAGCCCTACTTTGTAAGGGAATTTTATCTAAAGAGAATATTCTCTTCTATAAAAGTGTTCTCAAAATTGGAATATAAACTTTAGGACAATAATTACCTCGGTGAGTGTGTAATATCTCCAACACCCCTGTGAACACTACTAGGGTGTAAATGATGAATGGGTCCCTACAACTAAGGCTAAGTTAGGTACCCATTGTACAATGCATCTAAGAATAAAACATTGAAAAAAAGATGAAATAGGGAAAACCTTATGTGAACCCCCCCCGCAAAGTAGAATGCATCAAAAGATTAAAAAAAGGAATTTGTTAAGAAACTATGTCTTTCACTCTAAGGATACCTTGCAAATGTGCAAGTTTAAGATCAATGGATATTTTGTTGAAGATGTAAATTTTTGTACAAATCTAATGATGTAGATGCACCAGTGTGATGTCTGCACATATCCACTTTCTCTTATTGTAAATAAGAATATCCAAATTAATTTTGGATGAAACTTTGTAAATCATGTGGTCATTTCCATAAAAACACTAAAAAATTGTTGATTTTAAAATGCTCATAACTTCTCTTCCCGGACTCCATTTTGAACAATTGTTTTTTTGAAATTGGATATTTTTCCGAGATAAGTTCAAATATATAATTTGTTTGTACACATTTTTCTCATAAGTTATATAATTTCATTTGAAGTGCACAACCCCCTTTTTGGCTCCCGAGATGTATGCATGTGGCTCCTGGGATGCATGAGTGACACATGAACATTTTTTTTCATTCGGCTCCTGATATGAGTGGATGATGTCTTCCGTATTTGATTCAAAACATAGATCTAAAATGGATAAGGAATCATCTTCATTGAATGGACCAAAAAATTGTGCAGATACTTGTGTAGAAGGCTCTTCAAAATGAAAGGATGAATGTTCCAGTGGATTTTATACTCGCTCTAGCTTATAAAAAAAAATTCATGCAATCTTCCTTATTTCGAAATAGAACCTCCAATTTTTTCAACAATTCATTTGGAGTTGAGTCCTGTGAATCAACATCTACTTGGTAGAAAATTTTAGGAGAAACAGACATGCAGATACATCCTATGGCCATATCCTGTCTATTGAGAAATTCATTTTTATCATTGATGTAATCAAGATACTTCCATTGCCATGGTCATTTGGTATAATCCTCTACTTTTGAGAATAAGTATAATCTATGTCTTCCACTCCAAAATAGTATGAGGCTTGAGAAGTATTTTCGACAAGTAAAACATAGATTCCATCTTTCCTGCTACTTTGTTCTGTCTTTGATACCTGCAAAAGAGTTCTATTGAATATCATTGCTAGCGGCCAGTGGGCTCTGATACCATGTGGAGTTTTTGAGATACTTGCATCTAGATAACAATGAAGCATACACAACATGCGATGGTGTGAAGAGAAGAGACAACAAAATGGAGGAAATAATGAAATAATTTCTATTAACCATATTCCATACTCAAAGAGTGAATAATTTACAATATATATAGGCTACATGAGTAATTAATGAGAAATAATAGTGATCTAAAGATATCTAGACACTCATTAAAAGAAACTTGAGTAAATTGTCACCTAGTCCTAGTTAACTAATCTGTGCAATAATCAATTCATTGAGTCAAACGTGTGGAAGTGAGAGACACACATGCAATTTCTAGTGATAAAATTGAGGTTTCCATGCATGAGTTACTTCCACTGGTCTAATTGAGTGTAACCAACTATGAACTGGATAAATATTCTCTAGAGAGAATATTCTGTAGAGAGAATATTCTCATCGAAGGAAGTGTTATAAACATTGGAATGTCAACTTTAGGAAAACATTACCAAGGCTTAAGAACTAAGCACTAGTGAAGGTACAAAGCTCTATTATCCAATGGATGCAAGTGAGACTGGTGAATGATAAAAAGTTGATGTCACATCGTAAAATTGAAAGGGATTTAACATGCATATGGGGTGTGATAGAGATTTTGGGAGCCACGTGTTGAAGAGTGAGTGGTGTTGCCTGACAAGAATAGGGAGGGATAAAACACTAATGTTGGGTCGCGAAAACGATATTCCAGTTTTTCCAAGTCACCTATCCGTCCTCTCAATTCAAACTTGATTTCTCACTCAATGCCACATGGATTCGACATAATAGTCCACCTAGGACACTCAAGAAAATTAGGGATATATTGGCATGCCAACAGGGAACTGATCAGAGTTATTTCGAGGTTTTCATGTGTGTCAAGAGGGACCACTATGAATTTTGACCACCATATCAAGCTCAATTATATGTGGACTGAATACAAAGCCACATTAGTGCTTACGTGGACCAATATGGAGCTGCCATGTGTCCATGGGACCATGATAACTTCACCAAAAACTTTGCGCCTCCACCCAAAATTTCAAAATATTTAAGCCATTGAGAAAACAACATGTGTTCATATAAAGGCACAAGGAGGGATTTTGTCGAATAAGAAAAAAATATAATGAGGACGTGCCAAATCATTTGATGGATAAGAGGGTGTTCTACACGACATTTGGCCTCAGACCTCTATGTCCTTACTAATGATCATGTTGTCTTCATTTTATAGAGGACAATAATCATTGTCCCTACACACACCAATGTAATCTTCGAATCTCAGCATATCAGGCCCGGTGTGATGAATCATTTCACCCCATGAGTGTCTTCATGAGAACGTATCGAGCTCTTATAAGAGGAAGCAAAAGAAACCTAAGAAAACTAATTTGTGGGTGATTTTCTTTCTATAGGTGAGTTACTCAGATTTGAGGTGTCATACATGATATCTACATAATCCCTCCCCATAGGAGAGTATATCAATCATCTTGGCTACAAATGTTGGGAGAGTTTTTTCTACATTTTGCGAGGGAGGGAATGTCCTTCTTTGATATCATTAGTTAAAACTTGAGAGTAGTGGGACACCTTATAATTTATCCTAATGTACAATTCCCAATCCGATCGATCCACTAGAGAAGCTTGAGACAGAGGATTTTATATACTGGTCAATTATGCCCTGTTTTGTTTGGTGATGTTAGTTGAGTGGAAAGAATCAATTTTTCTTTTCTCTTATCAAGCTCAAGGAAATTCAATGCAGTAGTGGAAATCAATTGATCTATACATAAAAATACAGATAAAATATTAACTAGAAAACGAGAACACACCCAAAAATAATATCACCAAGTTAAATTTGGGGGTAAAAAGTTATTTTTCCATGGTAAAAATTAGTTAGAAAACGAGAGGTGGTTTCAAGAATCTGACAAGCAATATCCATTTTCAAGAAGCAATATTGGATTAGATGAACAATTTTCTCACAAATGAAGAGTATATAAAACAAGATAAGTAAATAATATCTTGGGTTGGCACTTTGGGGAATTTAAGAGTTTCTTACAGCCAGAGATGTTTGATCACAATCCTCAGGCACATACAGATAATTAATGTTATGCATAGACTTCATGAGACTCATCTCTTGCATTATTTTTCAGTTTGTCTCTTATCTTCTTGTGCATGTACTCTTGTAAAGGCCACCCCTCTCATTTTTAGCTTCTTGTATCAGATCTCCATTAATAAAACCTCAAACAACAAGTTATATAACATGTTCAATGTTACTGTGTGTTGTATGCTTATGATACTGAAATTATTTTCTTTTAACAAATGATCACTTCTTGTCATTTATTAATAGGTTTAATGATGTGTAGAGTGTACCTCCATGGATTTAAATATTTAAAGATGTAACTATTTGATGTAATTTTCAATGATTTGTTATATGTGTTAGAACTACATAATTCGTAATTGCTCAACACATTCTTCTATGTCAATAAGATATAAGATTCATTCTCTGTAGTTCCTTATATTCTTAAATTGTACTTCTTATAATTCACCATTTCCCCCATGTTGATGATTAAAATCGCAAAGATTTTTTTTGGCCACAAAGTATTGCTAAAGCCTATTATTATAAGCTAACAATATAAATAATATTAGTAGGTGGGACACCCTTGTAGATTCAGAGATCAGGTCTAGTTCTTATTTCATGGTTATGATGTTGATCGACACTTCTTACATGGTTGATGAAATTTTGGTTTTATTGGTGATGAATAAGGCCTATTATGTGTTGGTTCTAATTGCTACAACTGGGTGATGAATAAGGCATGTTATGTGTTTTTTGTGCTACTCTAGGCTCAAATTTTATGTTACAATGGCATATGTTATCCATTGTGATCTATGCTATCTGTTCTTAGATCCATTACTGCGACACTTGCACAGGAGACATGTTAGTAATAATATATAAGAGCAGTGGAAAAGAAATAAAAGCAATGTAACAAAATGAAAAAGGAAGGAATTAAACTGTGCTAATATACTACTCTACATGCATCGAAATTGAAATGATCATAGTTAATCCTAGCTAACAAGTTAATAACTATGTGATTTGATTGAGTTAGATGAAACATGGATGATTTATATTATGGCATAAGTTGGAAATGGATAAATGTGATATGGATCGCACTATTGGCAATTAGTGGGTGATGGTTTCGATATATGGTTTAATTGAATGAGTTAATCGGAAGTTGGTTGGCGTGTACTAAGGAATTAATTGACTCGGGGTGGAGGCGACATGGATTTACTGCACCTCACCCTTACTCTTTCCACCGGTCACCACCCTAGTCAGGCTATTCTTCAACTGTGTTTTTTGTGGTTAGGCTCCGACTTCCAAGAAAAGGAAGAACCGCTCAGCTAAATCTTGTTTTTAAGGTGCTCTTGGTTATAGGTATGTATTTTTTTCATCCATTTATTTGCTCTAGTTATGAAATAGATAGTGCCCCGGTATATATGGGTTTGTGATTTCCTTAAGTCTGTCATTTGTGTAAATTGGTGATATTTTTTTGGAATGGATGGTTGGTATGGGTTTCATTGCAGTAATGTTGGAGTCACAGTTTTATTGATCATTCTATGTGTTAAAAACCATGAAGGACCTCTTTCATCCTTGTTGGTCTTGGTTAAAGGTTTTTTTATTCGGTCCACATTGGTTGGCCGTCTCCATGCTTTCTTATCACCTTACCCATTCATTGTTGTTATGGGGTTTACTGGGTTTGAAACGCCTTCTGTCACTACTCTTTGCTTCACTAGGGTATGAGTTCATTCATGTTACTAATGTTGCGCAGTGGGCTGTGATGGTTGTTTTTCCAAAGGGATTTCTTAAGGTGACCATTATTCCTTGGCCATGTCCTATCTCATCATTCTCGGGTTGATTTGAAAAACCATGAGGGTTATACCCTGCATGTTATCAGTGTTGTTACATAACCAAAATGAATCCTTTCCCCTCTGTTTGTAGTTTATACTATCATGAGAACTATCACCATGTTTGCAAAGTTAATTGTGGTATACCTTGTGTGTGCACCATTGGTCTTAGAGGTTCTCACCCGATGATGGGAATCAACTCCATGTCTCCCTGTGTTCATCCACATAGCAAACCCTCGATTTCTCAAGCTTGGGTTTTGATAGAGGATTTTTTTATGGTCGTCGGGTTATTGTTGGTTGTTATGAGTTGTTGGTGTATTGTCGACAGTGTTCAATTTCTGACTCGTCTCTATTGATTATGTTGACAATGGTGTTGGTTTGGTATTTGGTCATTGCATTAGCTATTATGACATTCGAATTGACAAAATCAACATGGTAATTGGTTGATTGGGGAATTGGTTTGAATGCACAGTCGATGTCTCTTAAATTACAATTGTTGAATTGTTAACCCAACTTTAGTTTACAATTGATTAATGCACAATAACGCTTCGTGTGTGATGTGTGTGCATGTGTGTGGCGTTCCTACAACATGTTAAGATGAGTTAAAGATTGTTGTGACTATGTGTTTTAATTTCCAAATGGAGTGTTACGATCATGGTAATTATGGCATGGCCATCCACTGTATATGTTGTAGATATTATTTGATTGCGCCATCAAATAGGGTCACGAGTTTTTAAATATGTCTTTGTTGTAATTTGATCAGTTTATGTTATGAGATTGGGCATGTTTTTGCTGCCTCGTTGTATTGGATTGATAGCCCAACACTATGTATGTTTAGATTGAGAATTACTGAACTTATACAATCAAAAAAATGCTCTTGTGTTTTTGTCAGATGTCTATGTATTCCACAACATAGTATGCGTTGAATGGTGATGGTTTTTTGTGAGGTTAAATGGCAAGTCAAGATCTTTGCATTTAAAATATTGATGTTTGTATTTGGGTGACCATTATGTGTATTGATGAGCATCATGTTTCATAGAAAAGATAGGCACAGGATTTGTGATAGTATAATCTCATTACAATTCAATTATTAAATGAATTAGAGGACGAGATCGGGCACGATTTTTGTGTCTATATTTAAAGATTGAAATAATTCATGCGCAGTGGTTGATAAGTTGGCGTTGAACAAAGTGGAAATAATTGTCTATGTATTCATTTGGGAATTGTTTTTAAATATTAAATGGATAAGTGAGATGAAATATAGCTCCCCTACATGTTGTTTTGGAATGCATATTGTCTTGTTTGATGACGTTGTGTTAAATATTTGACTACGAACAGTGAGAAAGTTAATGCATAAAACAGTTTGGACTATGCAGAGTAGTTGTTTTTTGGGTCACAATGGTCATTTGGTTGGTGTTATTTCCTTTCACATAATGGTTTTATGGATTACTTAATTAATTTTATGAACAATATCCACTCTCTTTCCCTATCATTATTTCACTTTTCGCTAATTAAAATCCCATCACCTTCCCACATTCATTTTTCACTCTCTATTCTAAAATTTCATTAGAGTCAAGAAGAGTTTTGTGTTAAATAAGTTTGAAGTCGCATTTTCTTGGTTGGATCACAATGATATTTTCTTTGGTTTTCATTACAGTTGATTGTTGGTTTCTTTGAGAAGTAACAATGTTTCTTTTCCCCCTCATTTTATCATTTTTCTCTCAATACAAACCCCTCGTATATCTCAGAACCTTTTGTTCACCCCCTTCTCATTGACAACGGTTAAACACTTTTTATGGATTGGATTGCATGAGTCTGATATGTTGTTGAGCCAAAATATATTTCATATTTTTAAAGAGTTGTCATGTATGGTTGTTAAAATGACTATTTTCTAATCAATCATGCATACAAGAATGAGCTTTTTCAGCTGAGGTAGCCATGGCAGAGGAAACTGAGGGAGAGGTAATTGCAACAGAGGCCCAAGAAGGACAAGATTCTCCATACACTTTGATGCTGACTCGCAAGAGCTAGGACAGTTGTTTCAGGCCATATTTTTCAATTGTATTGGGCAAGGGGTGGTCCAACCTAGGCCTGAAAGGCCTCCCTTCAAAGTTCCACAAGCCCCTGGTATTCCCATGCCCCATCATGTCTCATTGCAACCCAAGGTTCCCAAAAATGATGGATGGAAAGAGATCGTCCACCCGACAATCTCCCAACATTGTGGCTGGCCCAGTTTGTCAATACCTGTTCCCCCGCCTGTTAACCAAATTTCCCAAGCTGCACCTGTCCACTCACTAGTTCAATCCTCTCTTGCTAGGAAAAGGTTGAAAACCAAGGCCCACCATGCCCTTGAAAAAAGAAAAGCCACTGTTGCCCCTTCCTCACCCTCCAATGGCTCTGATAAATCTGTGTCTTCCCAGATGAATTTGAGGGATGATTGTTCTGTGATCAGCGAGATTACGCCTAGAGGCTCAGTGCGGCCAAAGGAAAATTCAGAAAAATCGAAGGGTGACAACAACAATCAAGAAAATATTGCATCTTAGAGTGGGAAATATGGTTTTTGAGTTTTTGTGTTATTTATTGTTGATGACAATTGACTTCAGAAGTTTTGGACAACATGTTTTCTTTGGATATATGAGTAATATATATATAATTTCAAATATCAATCAGCTAAATTGTCAAATGTTAATGTGATGATGGGAGTCACAAGGAGGGGTGTTTTTCTTATTTAACTAGTTATGTTATGATTGTTAAGAAGCTAAAGGGAGTCACAAGGGGTCCCACCTACTAGTTATTATTTATTTATAACCCTTATTATGATGATTACTTTTCCCCCTAATTAAAAATTTGGTTGAGTCTTTAGTTAGCTTAACTAATGAGGTAGTTCAACTACTTCAACCAATTCTAATTTTCTTGAAGGAAAAAGGAAAGGGAGGGACAAGAGGAGGATATAAGGAGAAACATACTAAGGTTTTCACTTTGAGTTTATGTTGAGATAGTTTATTTTTCATTCATTCCTTAATTTATCACGAGCCTAATTATTTTTTATGATAGCAGGGTCTTATTGTAGACAACAAGATTTAGGGTTGAATTACATCATCCATACACTTGTTTTTAAGAGGTTTTGATCTATCTTTGATAGTCTGTGTATACTTGTCTATTTGTGAATTAGTTTTCATGACTGACAAAGGCTATTGTGAAGAGTCGAGTGGGAAACAATCTGTGACAAGGTAATCCAACTTTTAGAGTTTAGTTTCTGATTTTCTATCAGAGGTCCTTTTGTATGTTCCATCGAGGATGTCTAAGTTTGACTTTGGTCCGAAATTTCTGCATGAAATTTTGTAAAAGGAATGACTCTTTGGTGAATTGGAATGAAATAAAGGATTTCTTTATGTCTCATATGTCTTCAATATCATTTTGGTGTCTTTGCTTCTATCTCTACATTTATTTCAGCAACTGTTATATTCAGAAAATCATATAAAAAATGAATTTTCTAGTAAGCTTTTATTTGTGAAAAGACTAGCCTAAGCACTTGTAATCAATACTTGTGAGTTAGGATATTAATTTTGATGGCTATAAACATAGGGTGATATTTCTGTATATTTTCTTTAGCCAAGAAGAATATGAAAATGCTCGAGTAAGATCATTTCATATATTTTCCTCAACATTTATTTAGTGACCATACTCGATAAATCTTCAATATCTCTCCGATTAATTTTTATACTCAATTTTCATCGATACATCTTTTTTATGATATTGATTCTTTGACTGTTTTATTTCTTAATGATTGTGCCTGTTACAAGGCAGCCCAATATTGAGCCTGGTCTTCAAGATCAAACCAACATTGCTTTGAATCTGTTTAAAACCATTTTAGACACTACCAATAGTCGTGCTGAGCTTAATCATTCATAGGCAACAATTAAACAAGATATTAGTGCCCAAGAACGTTGGCAAGCTAGATGCAGATAACATAAAAATGATAAATAACCTTCTTGTTCCTTCAGTTTTGGCCTTTCTTTCATGTCCTTAGACCCCCGTGTCTCTAGAAAAAGAAGAGGCTTATCACCCGAAATTAATCATATTTCTGAAATAGGAAGAATGAATGTTGTGTTATCCACCCAACAAAGTTCTCTAAGGAGAACCTTGTCTGATTCATCCAGTTCATCTTTCTTTTCCTTATCTATCATCCACAAGATGGCATCTAGTGGTTTCTCTGGTGGCATGGGAGGTGATCCCTCCTCTCAGTCTTCATATTCGTTAGTTATTGGTAGATTATATAGCCACCATATCCTTGTCCAATCTACCATAAATCCCACCAAATTCATAAAAACGTATGGGCTTTTTCAGTTTGAAGAAGATGCTACAACCACACCGTTTCATGTTTCCTCTCCTCTCAACTTAGCACCTTCTACTCGTCCACTTCCTAAATTCAAAGAACATCTTCCCAAGTTTTCTGGGAGCAACATTGTCACTACAAATGAGCTCTTAGTGGTGTTCTCTAATTCTTGTCATGACATAGGGTCCAATGAAAATGATACTTGTATGCGCTTATTCGTCAATTCCTTGGAAGGAAAGGTCGCGACCAATTTCTTTGACCTTCCTCCTAATATTCTGTCTACTTGGGAGGAATTAATCTATTGGTTCAGATCCACTTATGGGAAATCTAAAATCCTAGACGAGAAGTTACGGGAATATAATAACGTCACCTATAAGGATGGTGATACCATAAAGTCTTTCAAGTTGTGTTTCACTAAGCTATACAATCATATCCTTGAACTCATTCGACCTCAGAACTAATGCGCTTTGATGCATTAATACAATGAATTACCTTCCCCCTACCATCATAGGATTGAAGAAAAATCCATTGATGATCTCCGTTACTCTCTGAATACTTGTTCAAAGTATGAAGAACAACTTGAAAGAACATGTCTTCCCCAGGGCGAATCAATCAGGCAGTCAAACATGTCCGCCCTCTTACAACTAGTCCAAGATATGAACAATTGTATGATAGCATTCGAGTGAAAAGGGACTGTCTCACCTCTCACCCCTAGAGCATCATCCTCTTCTGTGTCCGCCCTTAGAAATCCAATTGAAAACTATTTTCATCCTAAAGCTATCTTGCCTCGAAGCTAGTGTAACTTTTGCGAGGAGCACCATGCGGAAGCCACATGTGAGGTAAGGAAGAGTGACAGAGATAATATATTTGGTAAAAGACCAAAAACTACTATCGTTGTCCTAGATTTTGCAGAGCCAGAAGATGTTATGATCATCAATACCAGGAACAAAGCCTATGCTCCCAAGGGAAAATTTGACCCTCCCCACAATTATTCTAGCCCAAGCCCATCCTCACCCACTGCTACTATGAAGGTTCCTAAGGTTCCTGACAGTCAAGGAACTACCTCTCCTCTCCCCTCTTCCAAATACAATATCTTGAATCAGTCAGCTAACATCAAAGCAAATGCAACCCTTTTGGACATGGTCGTCGTCCCTAAACAACATATGCATCTGAAACAATTCATGGAAGGGAAAGATTTCATTGTAGCCAACCTCTCTAAAGAGGTAAATGAAGAGGATTCATCTATAAATAAAGTAGGCGTACATAGATTTATATAACCTATAAAAAATCCCCCTTTTTATATTTCTATAAAGATTATGGATAAGATTTCCCATTGTTGCCTCATTAATGGCGGTTCGGGCCCAACTGTGATGTTGAAGATTATTATGGAAGAGCTAGGCTTGTCTTGTAAAAATGAAAACTCCATAAGCATGCTCTCTTATAATAGCCTACAAAAAACGATCAGAGGTGAGATTAAAGATGTTACCTTAGTTTTATGTGCACACCCTGAAATAAGGACAACCCTTAGTATTCAGGTGATCGATATGCTAGTAAGAAATTACTCAATTATCTTGGGAAGAGATTGGAAAGACTTAACAAATGGATATCTCTCACTCGATGGGACACATTTATCCGTTCCACGGAATGGTAAGAACATTATAGTCCTTAGAGAGGGAAGGATTTCACCCTACAAAGAGAGCATTCCACAACCTCATGTAAACTATATCGAAGAGGACCTAGGCATGTATTCCATATTTGCTGAGGAGGATAATATTCCTTTGGAAAAAAATGATTTAGATGATGAAATGTGGAACATGCTCTTTGATGGATCACACTCAAATGAAGGAAATGGGGCTGGCATTATCTTAGTTTCCCATGTAGGGAAAATTCATAATTTATATTACAGGTTGGAGTTTGCGTGTACGAATAATGTCACTGAATTCAAAGCTTTATTATTAGGCATTGAAAATGCCTATAATCTCTATTGTGGTCACCTTTCATTTTTTGGAGATTCTGAGCTTGTTGTGAACCTGGTACATAAAATTTACTATCCTAGCGACAAGATGATGAAACAATATACACAAACTATTTGGGCACTTATCTTGAACCTATTATCTTTCAATATCACTCATGTTAAGAGGGAATTAAATTCAATGGTTGATCGGTTGGCTACCTTTGCAGCTTCTCCTAATCAGCAAATTTTGCCTCACGGGCTTGATTGTTCTTTTCAATCTCTATATCGTCCACATATCCCTGATGATGTAGAATCTTGGTAGGGTGTCATTAACGATGACAGCGGTTGCGCTTTCATTCAAGATGAACCTCCTAAGCCCTAGGAAATTATATCCATAGAAGATGACAAGATTCCTAAGGGCTTGAATCCTCTTGAGAGTTCGTCTTCATTGAGTGGTGTAGGCAATAAAGAAGAACATAAAGAAGAGGAGTTACGAAGGAAGGTGGGTGAAACCATCTCCTTGAACATTGGGGCACTCGAATATTCAAAGAATGTTAAAAATAGGTACCAAATGTTCTAATAAAGAAGAAACGAGGTTTTCCAAGCTACTTGGTGGATTTCAAAATGTTTTTTCTTGGTCTTATGAGGATATTTGTGGTTTTGATCCTGGTCTTACACAACATGTTATTCACATCAATAAGGCATGAAACCAGATAGGCAAAAACAAATACCTATTAACCTGCATTTAAAGCAACTTTTCAAAGGGAGTTGGAAAATTTATTAAAGGTTGAGATTATTTTTCCAGTCTACTCTGAATGGAATCCCAATTGGGTACCTATTTTGAAGACCACTGATCGTATTAGAACCTGCATTAGTTTTCGCACTTTCAGTCAAGATATTATGATAAATCATTTTCTTTCCCTCAATATGGAAATGATTCTACAACAGTTTGTAAGGTCACAGATGAGGCCCTTACTTGACAAAATTTCGGGTTACAACAAAATCAAGGGAAAATGGGAAGATGTCCCAAAAACCACTCTTATCACAAATTGGGGTAACATGACTTATAAATGCTTATTTTATGGTTTACCTGATGCAAGTACTGCTTTTAAAAAACCTATACATACAAATCTTGATGAATTGATCAATACCCATATATACCTTGATGATCTAATCATATATTTTAAGGGGTTGATGATCACTCTAGAGTTCCAAGGGTTATTTCTGGGTCCTTTCAAAATTGCTTTTTTCCTGGACACTAACTCTTACATTCCAAGGGATTTACAGGAGAAATTGTTTTCCTATAGCACTAACGGTTTTCATTTGAAACATTATGAGGGACTCACGTGAAAATTTCTAATGTTGTTCGGATTTTTTGTATACTAGTAGCCTAGATCTGCTTTCAATTTTGCGCTTCTCTTTTCTTCTTTACATTATTTTGACTTATTCCTTATGTGCTAAAAGATTTCTTGTTTCTTTTCTCTTTTCCGTCTTTATTGTTGTTGTTTTAAACTTGCATTTTTTCTTTCTTCTGTCATGTTTTTGTTTCCTACAATCTTCTAGTTAATTTGGTCAAAATAAGGTGTTGGGTCAGTTCTGCAATAGTGACACTCCTACAAGATTTTGTTTGTCAATGACAGTCAAGATTACATGGATGTTACGATGTTTCCCCTGAGAACACACTTGGATTTGTTATCTTATTTCACTTTTCTTTTATAAAGAGATTGGTTATCCCCCGCTTCTGCTTTCCATTTCTTCATCCATTTGAGAAATAAAGAGCAAGTCCATTAATTTCACCCCTTGAAGTAAAGAGTAAAATATGGTTGAATGATCATGCATACAGGGATAAACCCCCTCATACTTAACACTTTTCATGAGTTATTCCCAATTTCTCGATCATTTTTCCATTAAATCTGCTCACTTCCCCCTGTTACATGATCACTCAAGCTATTTCTTCTTGACCTATTGTTCTTGGTCTGCGAGACCATGAGTTCTGAGTTCTATATATGTTGAAAACAAATTTCCCTATGGATTCGCCAGTTTTTTGACGATTAAAATCGTAACAAGTTTTTTTTCCCCACAAAGTTTTTCTAAAGCCTATTATTATAAGCTAACAATATAAATAATAGTAATAGGTGGGACCCCCTTGTAGATTCAGAGATCAGGTCTAGTTATTATTTCATGGTTATGATGTTGTTCAACATTGCTTACATGGTTGATAAAATCTTGGTTTTATTGGAGATGGATAAGGCCTATTATGTGTTGGTTCTAATTACGACAACTGGGTGATGGATAAGGCATGTTATGTGTTTTTTCAACTGCTCTAGGCTCAAATTTGATGTTACAATGACATATGTTATCCATTGTGATCATTTCTATATGTTCTTGGATCCATGACTGGGACACTTGCACAAGAGACATGTTAGTAATAATATATAAGAGAAATGGAAAAAAAATAAAAGCAATGTAAGAAAATGCAAAAGGAAGGAATTAAACTATGCTAATATGCTACTCTACATGCATTGAAATTGAAATGATCATAGTTAATCCTAACTAACAAGTTAATAGCTATGAGATTTGATTGAGTTCTATGAAACATGGTTGATTTATGTTATGGCATTTAAGTTGGAAATGGATAAATATGATATGGATCACGCTATTGGGAATTAGTGGGTGATTGTCTCGATACATGGTTTAATTGAATTAGTTAATGGGAAGCTGGCTCGCGTGTACTAAGGAATTAATTGACTGGGGGTGGAGGCGATGTGCATTTACTGCACATCACCCTTACTCCTTCCACTGGCCACCACCCTAGTCGGGCTATCGTTCAACTGTGTTTGTTGTGGTTAGGATACGACTTTCAAGCAGAGGAAGAATCGCTCGGCTAACTCGCATTTTTAAGGTGTTCTTGTTTACATGTATGTCTTTTTTTCATCCATGAATTTTCTCTGGTTATGAAATAGATAGTGGCTCGGTATGCATGGGTTTGTGCTTTCCTTAAGTCTGGAAACTATTTAAATTGGTGATATTTTTCTAGAATGGATGGTTGGTGTGGGTTTCATTGCAATAATGTTGGAGTCATAGTTTTATTGATAATTCTGGGTGTTAAAAACCATGAAGGCCCTCTATCATCCTTGTTGGTCTTGGTTAAAGGTATTTTTATTCGGTCCAGATTGGTTGGTCGTCTCCATGCTTTCTTATAACCTTACCCATTCATTTGTTGTTATGGGGTTTACTGGGTTTGAAATGCCTTGCGTCACTGCACTTTGCTTCACTTGGGTATGAGTTTGTTCATGTTACTAATGTTGTGCAATGGGTTATGATGGTTGTTTTTCCAAAGGGATTGCTTAAGGTGACTTTTAGTCCTCGTCCTTGTCCTATCTCAACATTCTCAGTTTGATTGGGAAAACCATGAGGGTTATACCCTGTGTGCTCTAAGTGTTGTTACAGAACTAGAATGAAGCCTTGCCCCTTTGTTTGTAGTCTCTCCTATCATATGAATTATCACCCTGTCTGCGAAGTTAATTGTGGTATACCTTGTGTGTGCACCATTGGTCTCATAGGTTATCATTCAATGATGGGAATTGTATCCATGTTTCCCTGTGTTGGTCCATAGAGAAAACCCTCGATTTCTCAAGCTCGGGTTTTGATAGAGGAAACCATTATGGCCGTCGAGTTACTGCTGGTTGTTATGATTTTTTGGTGTATTGTCGACAATGTTCGATTTATGACTCATCTCTATTGATTGTGTTAACAGTGGTGTTGGTTTGGTATTTGGTCACTACATTAGTTATTATGACAATCGAATTGACAAACTCAACAAGGTAATTGGTTTATTGGGGAATTGGTTTGAATGCACAGTCATTGTCCCTTAAATTACAATTGTTGAATTGTTAACCCTACTTCAGTTTAAAATTGATTAATGCACATCGATGCTTCGTGAGTGATGCATGGGCATGTGTGTTGCGTTCCTACAACATGTTAAGATGAGTAAATGATTGTCGTGACTATGTGTTTTAATTTCCAAATGGAGTGTTACGATCGTGGTAATTATGGCATGGAAATCCACTGTATATGTTATAGATATTATTAGATTGTGCCATCAAAGAGGGTCATGGGTTTTTTAATATGGCTTTGTTGCAATTTGATTGGTTTATGTTATGAGATCAGGCATGTTGTTGCTACCTCATTGTATTGGATTGATAGCCCAACACTGTGGATGTTTAGATTCAGAATGATTAAACTTATACAATCATATAAATGCTCTTGCGTTTTTGTCGGATGTCTGTGTATTCCACAACATAGTATGTGTTGAACGATGATGGTTTTCTGTGAGGTTAAATGGCAAGTCAAGATATCTGAATTTAAAATATTGATGGTTGTATTTAGATGGCCGTTATGTGTATTGAAGAATATCATGTTTCATAGTAGACATAGGCACAGGATCTGTGACAGTATAATCTCATTACAAGTCAATTATTAAATGAATTAGAGGACGAGATCAGGCATGGTTTTTGTGTCTATATTTAATGATTGAAATAATTTGCGGGTAGTGGTTTATAAGTTGGCGCTGAACATAGTGGAAATAATTGACTGTGTAATCATTTGGGAATTGTTTTTAAATATTAAATGGATAAGTGAGATGAAACAGATCTCCCCTAAAGGTTTTTGTGGAATCCATATTGTCTTGCTTGATGACCATGTGTTAAATATTTGATTACGAACAATAAGAAAGTTAATGCACATAATTGTTTGGACTGTGCACAATAGTTGTATTTTGGCTCACAGTGGTCATTTGGTTGGTGTTATTTCATTTCACAGAATGGTTTTATGGATTACTTAATTAATTTTATGAACAATATCTGCTCTCTTTCCCTATCATTATTTCTCTTTTCGCTAATTACAATCCCACATTCATATCTTCCTTCCCAATATCTTCCTTCCCACATTCATTTTTCACTCCCCGTTCTAAAATTTAATTACAATCAAGAAGAGTTCTGTATTAAAGCACTTTTAAGTCACATTTTCTTGGTTGGATCATGGTGATATTTTCTTTGGTTTCCATTACAGTTGATTGTTGTTGTCTTTGAGAAGTAACCATGTTTCTTTCCCCCCTCATTTTATCATTTTTCACTCAATACAAGCCTCTCGTATATCCCATAACCTTTTGTTCACCCCCTGCTCATCAACAACAGTTAAACAATTTGTATGGATTGGATTGCATGAGTCTGATATGTTGCTGAGCCAAAATATATTTCATATTTTTAAAGAGTTGTCATGTATGGTTGTTAAAACGACTATTTTCTAATCAATCATGCATGCAGGAATGAGTTTTTTCACTCGTAAGAGTTAGGCCAGTTGTTTCAGGTCAGATTTTTCAATTGGATTGGGCAAGGGGTGGTCCAACCTAGGTGTAGAAGGCCTCCCTTCCAAGCTCCACAATCCCCTGATATTCCTGTGCCCCCTCATGTCTCATTGCAACCCGAGGTTCCCGAAAATGACGGATGGAAAGAGATCGTCCACCCAACAGTATCCCAACATCGTGGATTCCCCAATTTATCCTTACCTTCTCCCCTGATTGTTAACCATATTGCCAAAGCTACACCTTTCCACTCACCAGTTCATTCCTCTCATGCTAGAAAAAGGTTCAAAATCGAGGCCCACCATGCCCTTAACAAAGGAAAAACCATTGCTGCCCCTTCCTCACCCTCCAATGGCTCTGATAAATCTGTGTCTTCCCAGATGTATTTGAGAGATGATTGTTCTCACGTGATCAACGAGATTAGGCCTAAAGGTGCAACACAGCCAAAGGCAAATTCGTAAAAATCGAAGGGTGACAACAACAATTAAGGAAAGATTGCATCTCATAGTGGGAAATATGGTTTTTGAGTTTTTATGTTATTTATTGTTGATGACAGTTGACTTCAGAAGTTTTGGAAAACATGTGTTCTTTGGATATATGAGTAATATATTTTTTTTGAAAATAATTTCAAATATTAATGAGCTAAATTGTCAAATGTTAATGTGATGATGGGAGTAACAAGGAGGGGTGTTTTTCTGAATTAACTAGTTATGTTATGATTGTTAAGAAGCTAAAGGTAGTCACAAGGTGTCCCACCTACTAGTTATTATTTATTTATAACCCTTATTATGATTATTACTTTTCCCCCTAACTAAAAAGTTGGTTGAGTCTTTAGTTAACTTAACTAATGAGGTAGTTCAACTACTTCAACCAATTCTAATTTGCTTAAAGGAAAAAGGAAAGGGAGGAAGAAGAGGAGGATAGAAGGAGAAGCATACTAAGGTTTGATCTTTGAGTTTATTTTGAGATAGTTCAGTTTTCATTCATTCCTTAATTTATCACAAGCCTAATTATTTTTTATGATAGCAGGGTCTTATTGTAAACAACAAGATTCAGGGTTGAATTACATCATTCAGACACTTTTTTTCAAAGGTGTTGATCTATCTTTTATAGTCTGTGTAGACTTGTCTATTTGGGAATTAGTTTTCATGACTGACAAAGGTTATTGTGCAGAGTCAAGTGGGCAACAATTTGTGGCAAGCGATCCATCTTTTAGAGTTCAGTTTTTGATTTTTCGTCAGAGCTTCTTTTGTATGTTCCATCGAGGATGTCTAAGTTTGACTTTGGTCCGAAATTTTTTCATGAAATTTTGTAAAAAGAATGACTCTTTGGTGAATTGGAATGAAATAAAGGAATGTTTCATGTTTCATCTGTCTTGATTATCATTTTGGTGTCTTTGCTTCTATCTCTACATTTATTTCAACAACTGTTATATTCAGAAAATCATATAAAAAATGAATTTTCTATCAAACTTTTATTTGTAAAAAGACTATCCTAAGCACTTGTAATCAATACTTGTGAGTTAGGATATTAATTTTTATAGCTATAAACATACATATCTTTTCCTCAACACCCCACTCTTAAAATAATATTTTATGAAACACTTGTGGAAAAAATCCTTATAGAGCTACAAGTTTTAAATATTTGGACTAAGATTGTTTGAGGACCGTGAGTTTTATAAGAGAGAGAATAAAACTTACCCAATTTTTACATAATTTTACTTACTGCAAGCATGGGTTTAATGCTCACCATGTTCGATTGACAACCTGAAACATCTCAAGGGATAAAAAATTGATCAAGTAAGTCTCAAAGAAATATCTTAGTTGAGAGTATTAGTGTAATTATTTTTATCAAGTTGTTATACAACTATTGTTATTCATATATGTTTCTCTATCCATCAAATTGATATCAGAGCTAAGGGTTTACTCTAGTTTGATGGTGCAAATAAGAAGATGAGGATTTCAGAGCCAAATGGTTGAATTGTTGTTGAAGGAGAAGAGAGCGTAAAGGTTTGAGATCACAAGTAGAGAGCAACAACGAACAAGAATCAACGAAAATGTTTCCACTTGAGCAAAGAGAACGCACAATATCATTTCGTTTGGAAATATTGGAGCGTAGAGAAATTTTCTTTCCATGGAAATTTGTGTGAAAGATAAGTTTCCATGTAAATTTTGCAGAAGAATTTTGTGAGGAGTCGATTTCTGTGCATTTTAGTGTAATTTCGAGGTGTGGATCCAGAGATGAGGATGTGGATTGACTGGAGATAGAGGTAAATCTTCGATCAAGGGTTTATATAACTGAGAGGACACTTTTTGGGTGAGAGTTATCCCCCTCTCAGTAGAAATAGATGAGAGAGCCATCCCCAATTTGTTGAAGCGCCAAGAAAGTCTCCGTATTTTGTTGGAGAGCCATTGCAAGGTTGTGTATTTCACCATAAGTAAGAGTAATCACATGAATTGACGGATTAGGTTCCACAAATCCAATGACGAAGATGGTAGAGGATACTAGTTTACTACCTGAATTCGATTGTACCATGGTTGCACTGCATTGTTTGCATAGTGATCGGAAAAAATTGCATAAATCAGGCTATGAATTAAATTTATCAAGTGAAGCCTAGCAACCTTCAAGACCGATGTTTGAATATTCTTCAAATTTTTCGTAGTGCTGGAAGCTATTGTTTTTGTAAATTATAATTTTTGTGGATTGTCGTCAGGCCCCAATAAACTTCAAACACATTGTCGAGAGCTACGCCCAATATATGAAAAAGGGCTTGTAATAGGGGAAATTCAGTTTTATCGGTTGTTTCTTATATTTTATTGTAGGTTATATTTGAATATATTCTGTTTGCAATAGGACTAAGTAATTAATCTATTGAGCTTCTATGAATCCAAGATGGTATGAGAAAGTTATGTCTCAGTCAAGTTGAGCTATCTTGTTTATCTTGTTGACCACCTGGTATCTATAGTGGACTAGAGCATCCAATGAGTGGTACTTTGACAGCATAAAAGTTGTAGGAAAATACTTAGTAGCTTTTCAAGCCAAAGTCTCTAAGGAAAATCCATAGTGAGTGTCTCTCTTTATACTTGCTTTTCATAATTGAAAAAAATAGAGTAGGCCTCACCTTCTAGCTCGTTTTTCTCCCATATTAGGTTTCCCTTGAAGGAAAATTAATGTGCATAGTCTAATATGTGTTATGACTTGTTTTTCCAATAGAAGTTAATTTATAAAATGTGATGGATTGATGTACTAGAAACTGAAAATATGCTCTCATCTGCACTATATTTGTTATTAAAAACAAGTTTATATTTAAAAAATCAATATTTATAATTAAAAACAAGGTTAATCTGTGGGGAACACCTATCAACTTAATTAATCCCATGATAATACATTTTCAAAGAGTTAAACCTATTGAGTTTATTAACAATAAGTGAGATAATGGTTAAGAACATGTGTTTTCTCCTAATAGATCACAAGTTCAAATTAAAAAGACGTGGGATATGTATACCTCATGTTTAAAAACACTTAAAGTAAGAAAATGCTTTTCACATAAATTTAAAAACAAACTTATGATAATATGCTTGTGTTGTTTTTCATAGAGGTTTAAAAACACTTGAACTAAGAAAATGCTTTTTAGAGAGGTTTCCACATAAATCACTGTGTTAAGTGTATGATTGATGTTAAAGTGGATGGTGTTGCGGATGGTGAACACCGAAAGTTATCTGGATGGACAACACTCTGGTGAATTGAAACACAAGGACTGCTGAAACACATATAAAACTAAGGAAATCAAAAAGTTAATCTTAAATGTGGTAATTCCAAAGGTTAATCAGTTAAACGTGGCAATCATATGGAGGTACAGTGATTTCTTAATATGATTAGGTAAATGTTAAAAAGTAAACAAGTTAACTGATGCATTCAAAAATACAAGGAAGTTATGAAGAGTAAATCACATTCATTGATTTGGGAGGACGACTAAGAATATTCCATCATTTTCAATTGTTAGCCATCAGATTAGAATTTTAGATTAAAAGGTGATTAATTGTGCCCATCTCCAATAGGTATAGGCCTTTGGGAGTAACGAGCATACTTATAGAGGTAGATGACAATGTGAGTACAATGCGAGTGCAGGAGAGTACATTGTGTGAGAAGAGGATGGTTGTATGCGTGGGTTGGCTATTGTAATTCTCTCTTGAATAGAAAAAGACCAATAATAATTGCCTATGGGTTTTTCCCCATTTTTGTTTCCACATAAATCACTGTGTTAAGTGTATGATTGATGTGCTTGATTTAATGTGTGTTTGATCTTGCTTAGTTTATGCTCTTGTAATCTAGTTACATAAGCAATTGATATGAGTTTCCTCGTAAAGCATGGACAACCATCAACACAATAGATTAATTTGTGTTGTTTACTATGTATTTTTCTCCAAAAACATTCATAGCTGAATACGTTATATAGAGAACACAAAGATATAAGAAAGAAGCTAAGTTATACCAAATACTACCTTGCTTGGATATGACTTGCATTAGATTGAATCGTTGCACAACTGTAGCACCGTCTCTAAATGATGCGCTGCAAACGGTCGAATAGATAGATAGTAACTGCAGCACCTTCTCTAAATGATGTGCTTCAAACCCGAGAATAGATGGACAGTGAAGGTTGTGATAGATAGTAACTGCAACACCTTCTCTAAATGATGTGCTTCAAACCCGGGAATAGATACACAGTGAGGGTTGATTTTTGAGATATTAGAATTATATAGATTTAATCATTTAAATTTATTCATAAATTTTTTTTAGTGCTTTTCAAAAAAATTAAACTAACACATATAACAGAAAATAGCTAAAATGTTCTTGCTTTTGAAAAAAATTAAACTAATATTTATAAAAGAAAACAGCTAAAATGTAGAACATTTCGAGTATTTCTCAAAAAAAAAAATCGTTTTGACAGGGCGCTTTTGTTTATGTGTTCCGTTATTCATCATGGGCAATTAGATTAAATTTCATTTTATTGAATTAATCAATATGTGAATGCATGATTAAAGATCACATGACTTCTATGTCCGACACGGTAATTATGTTGCACACACTATTTTGTTAATTCATATCAGTTAAAATCTGAAATTTTATATTCTTATAGATCTTCGTTCTCATTGATGGATATCAGGGCTTTGGTATCTTCGACATTTTAGTGCTTGAAGTGGGAAAGCATTGTTAGAGGTCTTTATAGGACTTTAAGATTGTTATTTAGGCCCATACGTTAATTTGTGAAATGCTGAAATTTATAGGCCTTTCGAGGATGATCTTAATATTTTTAATTAAGTTGATGAGTTGCAGGTGAAGATTTGTGAATGGTTCAAATTTATAGTGAAAAATAGCATTAAAGATCTTAATTCGCTTGGTAGGTTGAGGTGATCGAATCTCTCACAAATTTTTACCCCTAATTCGACTGAAGAAAATGAGACATTGGCAAGGCAATGGACCTGCCATCAACACTAGCAAATTTGTCAGAATGACGGTATTTATTCTCAGGGTATTCCCATTATACCTTTATTTATATGAACTTATTACATGGACGTCGAAGAAGGATTTGATTGCTAATTACCTCACCACAACAGACCATCAAGAGGAGGAGGATGACGGCAACCTTATTGCTGGATCTATGATGGAATACGAGGAGCTATTAGTATTGCGAACTGCGCAGTTTTTTCGAATTTCTCCGTTGGTTCCTGTGAGGACATCGAGCTGAACCATCTTCAGCATACTGAGTGCAAATTGTTGAAAGAAGGACGTCTCGTTCAGCGCAAATCCGTTCACAATCTGTCGCGTTCGGGAGTCGTTGTAGAGATCCTGATCGGAGGTTAGGAGGCCCTCTCCGTTCTGCAGATCAATGTAATACTTCTTGTCGAATACATTTGGAGTGAGTATGTCTAAGTTTGTTGTATTGACGGTGGAATTTGTGGGACATATCTGGTCAAGTTCCTTTGCGAAGGTTGTGTTGAGGGT
>ML793287.1:134891-186730 GCA_009831015.1 Picea engelmannii | reverse complement strand
AAAAAAAGGGGTAAATAAAACATATTTATGAAAAAAAAAAACTTTTAAAATGTTAGAAAAACAAAAAAAAAATTTAAGTACAAAATTAAAAAGAAAAAATAAAGTA
This sequence comes from Picea engelmannii, assembly GCA_009831015.1. Classification (NCBI taxonomy): domain Eukaryota; kingdom Viridiplantae; phylum Streptophyta; class Pinopsida; order Pinales; family Pinaceae; genus Picea; species Picea engelmannii. Next base: position 186,624 of record ML793287.1, on the reverse strand, counting down.
TGCACCCTGACCCTATATATATATATATATATATATATATATATATATATATAAGGTTTTAAATTTATTTTTTTAATTTTTAATGAAATTTTGTATTTTCAATTATTTGCTTTTTTTTCGCATTTTTTTAATGTTTTTTTTTTCAAATTTGGTTTTTGAATATATATATTTTAAAATCTATTTATTTCATGGAATTGTGTATTATCTTGTGTTTGGAGTGATAAACTAAGATTTTAAAAGTAAGCATTTAAGGGTTGATTTTATGATTTTGTTTACAGTAATGATGATTACTTTTACCACTTTAAACAAATGTGTCATTTTAATACTCGAATTTTAGAATGAGTTGTACTGGTAGGAGTGCTTTTCCATTTGATGGTTGATATTGAGGTTTTGGTTTTAATGGTACAAACTTCTAAAAATGCGATTTCAAATTATCTATAATTTTAAAGTTTTGAAAAAACATTTTTCTTTATGTAACATCATTTTTTTTATTTAGGTACCAATTTTAAGGTTTCTCTAAGCTACTATATGAGTTTTGAAGGCCATGCTTGAAAATGTTGTAATTTTAACCTCGTTGGAAAAAATGGTGTTACCAGTAGCACCACTTTTTTTATTTGGGGAGTTGATTTTCATGTTTTCTATGCAACAATATGGGTTGGTTGGGAAAGAGTTATCGTTTTGAGGTCACAATTCACGTTAAGTTGGTAATTTTTTTTATAGTGATGATGGTGAAAGAGGACACAACTATGAGGTTAACTATATTCCATGGGATGAGTAAGGATGATACAAAGAAACATTGGTTTATGTGTGAGGCTATATGGTTCATGAAGAAGATCACAAATGAAACATCAAATATTGCACAGCTAGAGACCACTTTCTGGGACAGAACCTTGACGTCATAGATGACGTAAAAGGACACTACGTGATATGGACATATGAGGTCCCTGACATAAATTAAGAGAGATATGCTTAAAGAGTTTCATAAACCTAAGTTAGAATCTCAATGCATAACAAATATTAAGGAGATCAAACAACAACCAGGAGAGACCTTATGAGATTATGACCAATTGTTCAAGATCTTGTTGGTGTTAAGTTTTAATGTTGTTATTATATTATTTCCAAATTACATGAAAATTTAATGCATTTCCAAAATAACAACATAAAGAGGATCATTGAAAGAAACAAAATCACAAGGTACACAACATTTTATCTTGGGAAACCCTCATGGGGGAGAAAACCCAACAAAAACTTCCTCAATAATAAATTTCCAATACAATTCCAAGACTAAGAACAAAGACACCAAAGATAAACTGAGACTGAGCATGTTCCTCTCTTTTCCTTCCTCCTGCAACTGTAGCTTCCTTCAAGATATGTGCATTAGATGAGTGAGTGTGTGAATGAACTAGTGAGGCACCATCCTCACATACAAATACTAGTTGAGGAGGTGCTAGGGTTATGTCTCTTCATTAGTAGGGATGACTTCGTCTAAGCATGGTTAAAACCACTTTATAAACACTAGGGGTTTAATTCTCAAATACCACCATATAAATATTGTTTGACCAATCCACAAAAGGGGATTTGGTCTTATACAAGACCTGACATGATCAATCCACAAAAAGGGGTTTGATCTATAAGATAATAACTCAAATATAATTAGAATATTCTTCGAAGTTACAATATTTTAACACCTCCCCTGACGTATAACAATATTCTATTGACATGACCAAATACAAAATCATCAAGAGAAATAGAGGGCAACATCATCAACAACATCCAGAACATTGACTAGCACATCTACAAATCATCGGATTTTTTTTTTCTCATCATCAATATCATCATCGTTCACAACATGGATCTAGAGTAACATCATCATCATCATCATGAGAAGCATAAATATGAAACATCAACATCAATAGCATGAAGCTAGAACAACACCATCACCAACAACACAAACATGGTATGGCATCATCAATAACATGAGGCTAAAACAACATCATCAACAACACGAGGCTGGAACAACATCATCAACAACACAAGGATAGAATAACAACATCAACGACATGAGGCTGGAAAAACATCATCAAAATATGGCAACATAATGAGGGAGGTGCAGCAACAACATTTTTTTGTACTCTGCCAGATCGTCCTTAACATACCTTAGAGATCTTCCCAAGAATCACAATATTCCCTATGATATAAAATCCTAACAAGCTACCACGTGGTACTCTAGTAGGCTATCCTTATCGTACCTTCAGGATTCTCCCAATAATCATAAGATTCCCTGGGATATAAAATCCTAACAGAGCTACAACTACCGACCATAGTTGGCATATACATGCACATGTATTTTGGAAAACCACCCTTATGAGACCTTCAGGATCTTCCTAGGGATGATCAATCCCCTAGGATATAAAATCCTAATAGAGATACCCGTTGTTGGTCAGGATACCATAGTATCATTAGCATCACTCCCCCTTTCGAGGGAGGTCCTTTCAAAAAATACCAAACTTGTCTTCGAAGTACTCAAACTTCACATGCAACAGAGGCTTGGTCAACACATATGCAACTTGCTCATATGTGCCAACATATTGGAGCTTTACCACTCCCCTCTTCACTATATCACAAATGTAGTAATACCATATCTTTATGTCCTTCAAATTATCATGGAACATTGGGTTCTTCGTCATCTTTATACAACTCTGGTTATCACATAGAGTCAAGATGGCTTCCATATCCAGATCAAACAAACCTGACAACAACTTCCGAAGACATATGTCTTCACATTTGGCGTAACATGGTGCAATGTATTCCGCTTCTATTGTGTTGAGAGAAATACTGGATTACTTCCTGCTTTTCCATAAATTCATGGCTGACCCAAAACTGAAACAATATCCTGAAGTGATCTTTCTATATAAGACACTTCCAACCCAATTTTAATTAGTATAAACGTATAGTTTGAAGTCATGATCTTTAGTATAACAAAGACCATAATCTAATGTACCCTTAAGGTATCTCATCACATGATTTGCAGCTACACGGTGAACATGCCTGGGCTCCACTAGATACTGACTCAAGGTGTTCACAACAAATCATATATATGGCCTGGTATTCATCAAATACATCAACGAACCAATAATATGTTTGTACATAGTAGCATAAACCAACTTTGACGAAGTATCAACTAGGAGATTTAAGTTTCTTTCCATGCGTGTGTTCATGGATTTACATTCCAACAAGTCAAATCTCTTCAGTATTTCAACTACATACTTCCCTTGGTTAAGGAATATCTTCTCTGGGCTCCACCAAAATTCAAGAGCTAAGAAATAATGTACTAGCCCTAGGTCTTTCATCTCAAATTTTGGAGCGATCTTGTTCTTGCAATCTGCAATGATATTTTCTTCTCCTGTTAATAATAAGTCATCCACATATAGTAGAAATATAATTTGATCATCATTCATAAACTTGAAGTAAAGGTTAGAATCAACTTTACTCTTGGTAAATCCCAAGCTCATGAGGAAACTATCAATTCTTCCATACCAAGCTCTAAGATCTTGCTTCAACCTGTACAGAGCTTTCTTGAACCTACATACATGAGTCTTTCTATATTCAACTTCAAACCCTTGTGTTTGTTCTATATACACTTCTTCTTCAATAACACCATTTAAGAATGTTGTTTTCACATCCATATGGTGTGAATTCCACTTCATTTTGGATGCAAGAGCTATGATGGTTTTGATAGAAGTGTATCTGGATACAAGAGAGAATGTTTCTTCATAGTCATTACCTTCCTTTTGAGAAAATACATGAGCCAAAAATCTTTCCTTATGCTTTTCAATACTTCTTCCTGCTGCATGTTTTATCTTTTATATCCACTTGGAATATACCACATCTTTGTTCTTTGGTCTCTGAACTACTTCCCATACATCATTCTTTATAATGGACTAGTATTCTTCTGTCATGGAATCCATCCATTATTTCCTTTGAATGGCTTGTTCAAAGAAAGTAGGTTCCTTTTCTATGAGATCAGACATCAAAGCCATATAGCAGGAGAATGGATTAGGTTTCTTGCTTTGTCTCATGGTTCCTTTTGGGGCACCATACTTCTCTGCATCTTGAATAAGTTCTCTCACCCAAGATGGATTTTTCTTGTGAGAGATCATCATACGGGGAGGTTGTTGAGATTTTATCATATCATGATCTTATGGAATCTCATCAGGGGTAACCGTAACTTCTCTCACTGGTTCTGTAACTCTAGGAGCCACATGTTCTTATTCAAATACTTCTTCAATATGACATTTTCTTGATATTTTGAGTGATGCATATTCATCAAAGGTTACATCTCTGTTGATCTCAATATGATGGTAAACCGGTATGTAAATTATGAAGGCCTTATATATCTCACTATATCCAAAAAAAATTACCTTCTTTCCTGAAGGATCCAACTTAGTTCTCTTATATTTTGGAATATGTACAAATACTCGAAAACCAAATATTTGGAGATGTCTTACTTGTGGATTCTTTCTAGTGAACATTTCTTCGGTAGTTTTGAATCCATGGGCACTATGGGATAATCTGTTTTGGACATATATAGTTGTTCTTGTTGCTTCATCCCATAAGTGCATCAAAATATCTTGATAGTAAATCATAGTATTTATTGATTCCATAATTGTTCTATTCTTTCTTTTTGCTACACCATTTTGTTGAGGATTATAGGGAGTGGTGAGATCCCTCTTAATCCTAAAATCTCTTCAAAATCATCCAAATTCATTTGAAGTGATCTCTCCTCCATTTTCTGACCTGAGTATCTTGATTTTCCTTTCAGAGAGGTTTTCTACCAAGGATTTGAATTCCTTGAACTTTCCAAGTACTTCATATTTTTATTTCAAGAAATAAACCCAAGTATTACGAGAGTAATCATCAATAAAGGATACATAGTATACATACCCACTTAAAGAGGTTTATGGAATTGGAGCACATACATCTAAGGGGATAAGCCCCAAGATTCCTTTTTCTTTACTTGCGCTCTTTGGAAAGGGATTCTTTATGTTATTTCCTTGTGCACATCCCTTGCATGCACCTTCACGATCAACCTTTAATTCTGGTAAACCTATAACTATCTTGCTTACATATCAAGGATTTGTTGTTGATGTGAACTAGTATTTTATGCCAAAATTCTCATGGACTTTTAGTACACTGAGTTAAGGATACATCTCAATGACCTTTTAACTTGTACAATCCATGTTCTTCTATTCCAATAACAACTGCATCTTCTATGGTTTTTCCTTTAGGCCACATAAGAAATTCACCATCTATGAATGGAACCCTCAAACCTTTCCTATCTAGAGCTGAGATAGAAAGTAAGTTCTTTGTCAAACCTAGTACATAAAGTACATCCTTCATTCTCATTGGAGTTCCTGAATCAAGTTTGTAGGTGGATTCTCCCATTCCTTTGATAGGGTACTGATAATCATCTCTAGGTGAAACTTTTTGGGGAAAGTCCTTTTCTATAAGACTTGAGAGAATGTATTTGTAACCTATTATGTGATTAGAGGCACTACTATCTATGAGCCAAGTATCTTCTCGAGGTGTCACAGATCTTGAGAGGGATGAAAAAAAAACATATTCTTTAATATCTTATTTAGTCAACTTCTTGGGTGGATCATCATATTTAGATGCATGTGCATGATATATTTTTTTATTTCTCTTATTATATTATTCCCTTATGGGAGGACAATTATTGGTAATGAGTCCCATCTTATCACAATGATAACATTGATAAGAGGAGAAATCTTTTCCCTTTATTTGACCCTTAAGATATTTTTGAAATATCTTTGGAGGGTGAGATTCTTTATAAAAGTGGGTCTCCTTTTGAAAATGAGAATTTTTCTTTCCTCCTTTAGAATGAGAATCTAGGGATTGATATTCATATCTTAATAGGATAACTTCTCGGTTGACTACTCTTTCTTCTTCTGAAACACATTCTTCCCATAAACTGTCAAATTGGAGTTTCTCTTTTCTTGCACAAATAGTTTGGATGAAGGCATCCCAAGGTCTTGTGAGACCATTAAGAGTTGTCATTATGAGTTCATATCCATCCAAGTTGTCTCCAATTTCTTCTAAATGTTCGTTGAATTGATAAACCATAGAGAAATAACCTTGAACTATTTCTTCTTTGTACATATTTGTATTCTTGACTTGGGTTCTCAAGTTCATCTTTCGATTGATGTTATTTCCTTCATACATTATGGTTAGGGTATAAAACATATATTTTGGATTATTCGTAGTAGACACTTGAGGGATCAAGTGGTCTTTAATGGAATCTACAATTATTCTTTTGGCCCTAATCATATCCTTCTTGTACTTCTCTTTGGCCTCATCTTCTTTGGGTTCAAGTACATTTTATTTTGTTAATTTTGCAAGTTCATTCTCTTCAAGAATGAGTCCAATTTTGTACTTCCAAGAACAAAAAATTTCCACACCTTCTAAATTGTCAACAAGCTTGGTTCTTGTAGACATCTTGACCTGGAGCTAGGAAAATGACGAGAAAATGAAAGTTCTCAGAAAATGAATTTGAACTTACCAGGAGATTGATATGGAATTTATGAGCATAAAGAAATGACCATAGATTATTAGCAGGTGATTAATACAAAATAACAGAGATACAATAAAACTGGTTTTCTATTCAATAAGGAAATAAGATGAAACTGTAAAATGTAGCGGGAACAAGCTTGCTGGAATGGTGGTGGCTTATCTCTGAGAGGAGATTTGACGACAATGCTGATTCGCAAGAAGATGATTACCATGAGGCTTTGAAGGCCTTTCTACAATAAACAAAATTGCCAAAAACCCTAGACATCCAAAAACCTAACCCTAGGAGATGAAGCGCCAAAATTCATGTGGGCCCCGTTTGGGTAAGTTACTACATCAACTTCTTGGGGTCGTAACTTTTGCATACGATCTTCGTTTTAGGCGTATGATATCCCGTTGGAAAGGTATCATATAGGAGATTAAGTTTTGGGTAAATATCAAAGGAATTTCCATATTTCTCCTCGTTTCCCCCAAAACATCGTTTAGGGCCTCAAAACAACTTTGGAAGTGAAAAACTGCTAAAAATAGTAAATTACCAAAATTGCGAGAAAACTGTTTTGAGCCAGTTGGAAAAGGTGAGTGACCACTGATATCCACCAGTATCAGATATCCACTGGGATGAGGCGAGTTGGTTCATGTTTTCTCTTTCAGAAAATTCCAAGTTTTACCCCATGAAACTTAACCTACGCAAATATGGACTGATACTTCTGGTACTGGTTCTGGTTTCATGATTTTCTGGTTTTCTGGTACCATCTAAAACTAGGGTTTGACTTTCCATAGAATTTGGCCACTAAAAAAGTTCGCTCAAGCTTCCAAAATAATCACTAGGGAAAAGCACACTTCCCAAGATAGTTTTTCATCAAAAAATATTCTTCATTAAAAATCCCTAATTTCCTGGTACGACAATAGTGACATTTTTAGATACTGAGTGAAAGGTTATCTATTCAGTCAATATACGATACCATGTTAATTTTTAATTTTGTTATTATATTATTTCCAAATTACATGAACATTCAATGCATTTCCATAACAACAACATAAAGAGGATCATTGAAAGAAACACAATCACAAGGTACACAACATTTTATCCTAGGAAATCCTCATGGGGGAAAGAACCCCAAAAAAAATTCCTCAATAATAGATTACCAATACAATGCCAATATTAAGACAAAAAACACCAAAGATAAACCAAGACTGGGCATGCACCTCTCCTCTCCTTCCTTCTACAACTACAACTGCCTTCAAGATATGTGCACTAGATGAGTGAGTGCATGAATGAACAGGTGAGGCACCATCCTCACATATAAATACTAGTTGAGGAGGTGCTATGGTTATGTCTCTTCACTTAGTAGGGACAGATTCTTCTAGGAGTGGTTAAAACCACTCTTTAAACACTAGGGGCCAACTTCTCAAATACCACCATATAAATATGGTTTGTACAATCCACAAAAGGGGATTTGGTCTTATATAAGACCCGGCATGATCAATCCTCAAAAGGGGATTTGATATATAAGATAATAACTAAAATATAATTAGAATATTCTTCGAAGTTACAATATTTCGATAGTCGGATAGGCTAGCGTTCCAAATATAGGATGAGAAGTAAAAAGAATGGTTCATTGTGAGGCTTCTTCCCCATGTCCCACTCACCCAAAAAAAGGTGAATACTCAGGTAGAGGTGGTGGATATTGTGATGTTCCTAGAGGCTACCCCAAGTGGTGGAGAAATATCCACAATATCGTTGTTCAATCCCAACTTGTAAACTTATAAATGCAGTTGCAAGAGATGGAAAAGGAAAAGGTGTTGCGTAGGCACATATGGTGTACCACGTGTCGATCAAAAGGTCATTGTTGATATGAATTCCACACGATGGGAAATTATCTGGTAATAGGTGTGATGAATCCATTTCTGGCTAGGCCTTAGATGAAATGGTGCTATATTTGCAGATAATGGGGACATATACCACCCCACTTCCCAACACTAGAAAAACATCAGAAGGATCACCATACTTTGTTATGTGAATTCTTCAAACCCATGGGGCAAAATGTGCACAATTTATAGTTAATTTAGTTGATGAAAGACCAAACCCATGATGTCTTCCGGGTTCAGGAAGAGTAGAAGGGTTGTGATCATGGAGGCATTGAGATAGGTGGATATAAAGAAGGTGCTAGGGGTGGAAATGGATATGGCCAAGGACAAGGTTATGGAGGAGGTGAGGTAAGACCCCTCACTTGTTTTAACTATGGAAACATAGGCCATGTATCAATATTTTATACCAAAACATGCACTCTGTGTGGGTATTGTTATAATATTGAGCATGTCATAGAAATTTGCCTCGACTTATTGAAGAAGTGGGAAGAGAAAAAGACACATTTCAACATGGTGAATACAGATCTATGTGGGAACCATAAGAAGTATGAGCAAGTTGATGTGAGGATGATAAGTTGAGGTGGAGTAAAGACAAGAATGGAGTTTGAGCATGGAGAAAGTTCTGGAAAAAAAAACATAGGGTAATATTAGAAAGGCATCACAACCTCCTTCTAAGTTTGATGTTGCATAGTAGAAGAAATTTCCGTGTGATGACAGAGGACTCCAGAGGAAGAAAGAGAATGAGAAGAGCTATAGTACAAGACACAAAGATTTCTATAAGTGGCTCATATTCATGAGGAGGTAGATCTTGTGACATAGAGGTTATTGGAGGAAGATCGAGATCGTGAAGAATTTTAGTGCACCACAAAGAGGTCTTTGGAGGAATCTTGTGAATATGAGGAGATATAATGGAAGACACAAGTGTCACTAGAATAAAGTCACAGGAAAGAATAATTATGAAGATATGAACGAAGGGAAATATAGGAGCATGTGCTTGAAGAGAGGAAGTGCATGATGTGTGAAGAAGAATTGTGCGACATGGGTCATGTAGTAGAATTTGAATACCAAGGAAGTAACTTCTTAAAATATTGTTTGAAGCTTATAAGTGATATTGATGCTATGATAAATTTGATGCATATGTTAGCAACTTGCATGGGGGGAGAAAAGATATCTATAGCTATATCATGCCCCCTAGGAGAAATGGATGTGTTCCAAGTCAGTAAATGAAAGTGAATAGGAAGAGAGTTCAAGATGATGGTTGAACTTGGAATCTATGATATGGAAGGTATCATGTTGGATTTCATATATGAAGTGAACATATTACTGAAGAAATCTTGGGAGTTGATGGTTAAATAAAAATTGGTTTGGTCTCTTATTCAACTTCAGTTTGTGAATCAATACATAATCTATCCTATAGGCCGATTGGATAAGTTCAAATTGATCATATAAGGGGTGAAGATTAAGGAAAACTTTGAAGTGATAGAGATCATGCATGAATCACATCCATGCCCCTCCCTACTTGGAATTAATTGGGCTTTTGAAAAAAATGTTGTGTTGAATATGAAGAAGAGACATATGTCATTTTTGAGAGACACCTTGCATGTCATTATGTCATTATATCCAAATGGAGGTGATGAATACAACGAGTCTATGAATGAGGATGCATAAATATCTACTATAAAAAATATCTACTAGATCATATGATGCAGGGATTATTATATCAATCCCATGGTGGATGGGGAGATGAGTTGGAGAAATGTTAAGTCCTATGATACTAATTTGGAATATTCCATGGAGAGGTGGTAGCATAACATTTATGAAGTCTCTACTAGGCATTGCACATGAATTACCACTGCAACATGTGAATATGAATTTGGGTCCTATAGGATCGACGAGCCATGTATGGTGGATACTTTCATTGTCTTGATGGAGAATATTTCACTACTCCACCAGGTACGTTCCATCAATATAGTGTTAATAGGTATACCCATGCAGTGGTGGGAATCGAATCGAAGCCAGTTTCATGAATGGGAATATGTGGAAGAGTTCAAAACACTAATACATTTATGGGGTCAAAATTCGAAAAAATATTACACCGATATGAGTTAAATTAATCATACCATCCCAAATTACTACTCTTTCAATAAAAAAAATTATCACTCCCCAACATTCATTGTAATTCCAACGACCCTTCTCACTACATCACTATAACGATGTCAAGGAGCCATATTTTGACAAAAGTTACACTTCTTATCAACAAGGTATGGTCATCGTTGTAACGAAAAAATGTAATACTTCATCGATATATAGATGAGAGTTCAAACATGTATCTATCTAGCAACAAAATGGAAAATTTCATCCATATACCAACTAAAATGACACGTTCATTGATATATGGAAGAAATAGCACTCTGAGCAGTCATATTTTGCATGCTAAAAGGTCATCAAAAGTTTGAAAACCCATCGATATCCCGATGACATTTGAGGGTCTTATAAAACCAAATAGTCATTTAAAAGTGCTTAATCATCATTGAATTAGTCAGGTTTGACTTGGTTGACTATCATTAGACATGTGAAAAAAGTTAGATATTTCGACAATTTAGTGGTATTTGCGACATCTATAAAAGCTTAATCATTTGTTCATTATTCAATGCATGTAATAGTATTTTTTCTACGACTTGCACCTTGTTTCACATCGAATTACTGATTTATATAGCTTGAATTTTGGATGTACTCTGAAGGTTAAATTATAAATTTTTAATATCTCTTTGTCTCATTTTAAATACTCATGACTTAACCAACCAACTAATTTTTGTGGGGATATAATTTTAATTTCTCTCGGAAATAGGTATGAACATGTCTACTTAATTGATAATATTGGGCTAGTTCTCTTTTATAATTGTTTAATTATTTACTTCCTTTCTTATAGTGAATATTTTCATCTTATGTGGGAAAAATGTATATATTTATATGGTAATTTTGATCTCTCGAGTAATTTTTGACTAGTACTCTTATTAAAATTTAGTAAATCAATGAAATCAATGGCTTAATTAACTCTAGACATACAAATGGGGTCAATATTTGAGGACATTTGTACTGTAAGAAAAAATTGGTATATTGTACTAATATTGCATCTATAGTGGTTTTTGTTGTAATAGGAAATCCCAAAGACAAATAATAATAACAAAAATATGCATCATGAAGAAAATGAGAGGAAGATTTCTAGGTTAATGGTGAAAATGGTGGTAAGGAAAAATGTGAAACTTGAATGCCCTTGTCATAAATGCAAGATCTTTAACGGAAGAAGAATTTTATTTAAAAGAATTAAGATACATTGTTCAAAATATGGGCACGTTGAAGCGGCATTTTCATATTGTCCCATGGTATGTTATTCAATATTATTAAATATTGCACTCTTTGTATTGAGTGTAATATTTACAATTTTATTTTTTTTAATATTTTTTATATACACTAATTTTATTGATTAATTTTTTTAATTATAATGGTAAATCCGCCTAGGTGTCTATCGTCAGACGAATATGTAGTTCCCAGTAGTAGTAGAAATACTATTGTATAGGTTGAGGAAGATGGTCATATGTATATTTAAGATCATCATGATCAAATTAATTATATGGAATTATAAAATGCCATCAATAATATTGTTGAGCAAGATGATGGGATGAAAATATTAATCCAGGACATCTTTGCTCCTATTGATGAGGATGGAAACTTTAATTATATTCATGATATACCTTTTCTCAAGAACAATTTTTCTTCAGCTATAATGTTGTAGGTGAACTTGAAGATATTGAATGGTTTGTCAAACACTTATCTCACACATATATTAAGGTATGTAGTGATATATTTCATCACATATACAGAAAGGTCAAAATTATTTTTTCTCTTTTTTTAGTGTCAATTAATGTGTAATATATAAAGGATGCAATATTTTTTATTACTGTTATTTACATTAACTAGTTGTTTTTATGTTGTATATTGTTAGGTGAATTTTTCTTACCACCGTCAAACAATTTACCTCACACATACCGAGTGTTATATGCCATTATGAAATATATTGAAATGGGGTATCTGGGTATTGATGCATGTCCCAATTATTATATTATATATTATGGAAAATATGCATCAGAAACAAAATGTCTGCAATGTCAAATCAGTAGATATCAAACTGATCAAGTAACAAAAAAGGTGCCTCACAAGTTTCTTCATCATATTCCTATAATACTACGTTTGCAGCGACTGTTTAAGTGTGAAAAAATAACACAATTTATGGATTACCATGCATGAAATAGAAGTGAATATGGCGTTCTTCAAATTCTTGTAGATTCTTCTGCATTTAGGTACAAAAAAGAAATATGGATTTTTTTTAAAGAAGAACCTTGTAATGTTAGGATTTCATTTGCAGCTAATGGTGTCAATCCATTTGGTGAGCTCAGGTCTATTTACTCAGTTTGGCATGTTTTTGTTACAAACAATAACCTTCCTCCTTGGATGTCAATAAATATGGAGCACAAAATTTTGGAAATGATTGTTCCAGGTAGTTGTTTACAATATTTGTGTGACTCTATAGACATTTCATTTGTACTCTTATTTGTTATTATTGCATCATTTCTTATACATAATCAAGGTATTAATTACATGTCATTTCAACCAATTAGGTAAGTACCAAGTGAAATATATGAATATATGTATTGAGCCTATTGTTGATGATCTAGTAAAGTTATAGGTTGGAATCACTATGTACGACATCTATAGACCATTTGGGAAAAATCAATTTCAATTCCATGGACAATTCATGATGCCCCGGGCCTAACACATTTTTGTGGTATGTAACATCACACTACTGCACTTTAATAGTATATAATTTTATGAAAATATTATGCATGTTTCTAATATTAATTCCTTGTTATATGACTAATATTACTTGTCACATTATTAATCCATATCCTATAGGTCTTCAAACGAAGGGTAAATTAACATGTCTAGTTTTTAGTCCTAGGATGAAATCTCATCGTTCAAGAAGTTTAGAAAAGGAAGTGTATGATGAGTATAGTGACTTCGTTCCTAAGAAACACAGGTATCGAACTACCAAAAAATATATTTTCAATGGGAAATATAAGGGACTGCAATAAAACCACAAGGAATGACACCCGACCTATGGAAGTTTACATATAATAGAAATCATCAAGGTAAGAAGTTTTACTATGTATCACACAAAATGTTTTATAATTTTTATTTGTATGGAATTATGTTCACCGTATCTAACAATTATTATTGTATGATTAATTCATTTATGTTTCAGAAAGGTCATCAAGGCATTTATGGGAAGCTTCCATGAGGAATGAAAAATTACCCCATACAATTCAGTAGGTTACCCTACTATGAGAACTTACAAATATCTCATTTGTTTGATACAATGCATATTGGGGAGAATGTAACTGAAATGTTGTGGAGAATATTAGATGGAAGGAATAATAAAGAAACAAATTTCAAAATTTCTAGTGACATTAGTGAAGCCAATCATGCAATGCACATTTTGATTGATTCAAATAGAAATGTTGGAGACCGAAATCGACTTCCATGGTTATTTATAGAGAAGGAAATAAATGTTGTAAATGAAGTGATTCAGAAAATTAAATTTCCCACGTGATTCTCTTCAAACATAGAGAATATCTTAACAAATAAAGGTCACTTTGGTGAGGTAAAAACTCAAGACCGACATACCTTCATTAAGGTAATTATTTTGGTACACATATATCTATTTTGGTAATACTTCTTTTTAGTATTTTAATTTTGTTTTCTTTTCAAAAAAATAATGACTCCTTTTTTGTAATTACAATATGTTCTACTTCTATCTCTCCCTCACATCTTTGACACCAATGTAAAACAAGTTATATATGATCTTGGCAAAGACATGAGGTAATAAAAATGTTTGTGACAAAACTTGTCATCATCTAATAATTTACTTTAATTAATTTATATACTTTATCATTGAAATGTACGATCTTCGTGTATAATCATGTGTAGGTGGTTTTCATCTAAATAAATCCATAAAGAAGATAAAAAATATTGGAGGAGAGAAATTCCTTGGATAATGTTTGAAATGTAGAATCATATACCTCTGACATTTTTCAATGCTCAAGAACACTACCTTATACAAAAAGTTGAGGAGATTGAAATGTGTGGACCTATACACAAAAGGTCAATGTGGATGGTTGAGAGGCACTTGAATTCATTGAAGTATTTCATTAGAAAAATATCACATCATGAGGGATCTATGGTGGAGGGCTATATAGTATATCAATACTTGGTGTATATTAGTTAGTCTCTTCCTAAATTAGAAACACGAATGAAGGTGCCTCACATTTGGGATGTCAACTCCATCAACAAATTTGAAGGGGAGGTATTGGTCGGGAAAGGTAGAATGAGGAAAGAGAAATCTAATTATTAGATTGTAGCTAATATATATAACATTTTTCATTATTAATTTTTATCTTTAGTGTACTTATTAATTGAATTTTATTCTTCCATCAATTATTAATATTTATTATTGTTAGTATTTTTTATTCATTTTTCATACAGTTGGTCGAGAGTGGGATGCACTACATTTATTCATTGATAACAATCTTGATTGGATAAAGTTATGTATAGATCAATGTAATATACAATGTAATGGTAGGTTATCATGGGAAGGGGTGGCTACATTTATTAAAGAATCTCATCACAATCAAGATACCAATCTTACTCATAGGGAAATTGATTTAGCATGAGGTTTAAAAGATAAACAGATTAGCATATAAACAATTCACCCACATCATTTTTTCAGTTATTTTTTATTATATTAATCTATGTCATGGTGTGTTTTTCTTATAATGTTTACTAAATATAAATATATTTATTCATTGACAATGCATTTTTTATGTGTCATGCATATTGCACTTGAAAAACTACTAGGCTATGTGGTGCAATGGTCGTAAATTTTGCATCAAAAGTTTGGATGACAAGAAGAAAGATTATCATAGTGGGATAACTACAGTATTTTAGATCACTAATGTTTCCTCTGGAAGTGACATGAATCCAACAATATCCAAAAATAGATAATATGGGTATTTGAATGATATAATTGAATGTGACTTTAATTCCTTCAAGTTAGTTATGTTCGATGTGAAATGGTACATGTTATAGATGAATGAATTTGATCATGAAAGAAGCATTATTTAGCATTCTAATGGATTTATCATGGTTAATACAAGGATGTTTGATCCCATCAAAAAAACTTATGTTCTTCCAAGAAAATGTGAACATGTCTTTTATTCATAGGTTCCAGGTAAAGAAAGTTGGTTGTATGTTGTTAGTATGATCCAAGAGGAAGGTCTATAAAGTATAATGTACTAGAATAATATGGTATTGAAGAAGAAGTTTCACATGAGAATGAGTTATATGTAATTTTAGACGAATAATTCAAATAAGTTCAGCCAGATGTAGATGACAATTATGTTCTCAATGATGATATTGATGATGATATTATGATAGAAAGTGACATTAATGATGATGTTGATCTGGCCAATCCTTTCAACATCGATTTTAAACCTGATGATACAGATATAGAGTAGGATGAAGAATAAGATCAATGATATCATTGTCATCATCATGACCATTATCATTTTCATTGGTGTCATTTCCATTGCCATAATCAACATTTTTCATCATTGTCATCAACATCATTGTTGTGGTTTTCATCATCATCATCATACTTATTTTCATAGTCATCATAGTCATTTTCATAATCATGATTTTCATCATCATCATCATCGTCATTTAAATCATCATCACTTTCCATTGTCATGATCTTTGTCATCCTCATTGTTAGCGTCATCACATCATTGTCATTTTCATCATCATCATCATTGCCATCATCATCGTCTTCCATTTTCATAATCATTTTCATCTTCATTGTCATGACCATCATCTCCATTGACATTAACCTTGCAACATCGACTGACGCCAATGGTCATGTCGACTATTCCTCTAGGTAAAAAACATAGTCATGATATTTGTATTAATGAAACATTATGCATACGAATAATAATAAATTATAACCATGTCCTTCTAATGCTTTATGTTTTTGTAGTGGATTCCGTCGTAGTGCAACAAGGTCCACTAGTATGTCATACTAATAGAAGTAGTACAATGGTGGATATGATGCATAGTCATGGAGCACGACCATAAGAGGGTCCAACAACGAAAGGTGATGAAGACCAATGTATGCATGATGATTTAATAAAGAATTTTATGAAAACTAAGAAACATAAATTAAATAAGTGATTGTAAATATTTTTAGGACAAAATTTATTTGTATTATAAATTATTACTTGTGTAGTTTTTGTTTGAATTAATATGCATTATTGGGTATGGGGAATTGAGAGTGATGCGAGGGGGGGAGGGGCCAAATGAGCTTCCACCTTCACATGGTTGTCCCTGTTTAGTATAGAATAAATTATCCTCGAAACTAAGAGGAGCTCATTAAGGTATTCCTATTATTCACTTAATGATATTATTTTTAGAGATTACTGAATCTATATATTTGAGGTGGAATTGTCAATGTTATCATGATAAATATTTCCATCGTCATTATAATCATTTTTATTTTCATTTTCATCATCAAGATTATCAATTCCATAATCATCTTGACCATATCATCATCATCATTGTCATTTTCATCGTGATCATCATCATTTTCATTGTTATCATCATCATTAACGTTAACATTTCCATATATGTCATCGTCTTCCATTGTCATCATCATTATCATCATCATTATCATCATCATTATCATCAATAATATTTTCATATTCATTCTCATAATCATCACTATTGTCATCGCCATTTTCACTGTCACAATCATTGTCATTGTCATCATCAAGATCGTCAATGCCATCATCATTTTTTTTCCTACATTGTCACTATCATCATCATTATCATCGACATATTTTCCATTATCAGCATGATCATTGTCATGTTGACGGAAAAAATTGACATGCCGTCAACTGGAAGAATAGATCCAGACTAGGGTTGTCTAATTAACCCAAGCCATTTGGTGTAATCTATTATGACGGGTTTAATGTCTTCGTTAGCCAACTAAAGTCCCAAAACATAGAAAAGAAATAAACTACTTAATGCTAAAACTATAATAATATATATACTTTAATCTAATTATTTACAAATGTATTAAACAAAAAGGTAAATATGAACATGTCATTTATGAACATAATAATTACAGGTTGCAAGTTTTAGTGAAATCCTTGCAAAAACAATGTTTTATAATTGTTCTCAAAAGTAGATAAAGAAAGCACATATTTTTGTATTTTCTGTTTGTAATCACATATCTAAGAATCATAAGTAAAACATGATTTGAAACAAAGATAGAGTGGTGGTCAAAGCCGATAAAATAACTTTCATGTTTCACTAATAACTAAAAATGATGAAAATTAGAAGCAAATAAAGATAACCTGTTACTAATTTCTTAATGTGTCTATGCCTCTGTATGATCCAAAACTACAACTGTCTCGCCTGTGAAATAAATCAGCAGTAGGCTCATACTAATGTCTCCTAGATAAATTCAAGATGTCTATTTACAGCTAGGATATAAAAACAGAATAGTAGATATGTATGATCCAGTGATCTTATAATTATGAATTATTACAGTAAGAATTTTTTTTATGTGAAGCATTCATTTTATCCATCAATTAAACATTAGTCATAAATCATGATATTATAATTGATATAACAATCACAGTCATAGAATATGGAACAAGAAGTTATAGACAAGATTTTAAATCATTCATTGAAATGGAATATGATATGCTAAAGAGGCAAAAGATGCGTAACATATAAAAATTTCATAATAAAAAGGTAAAACATATATGTAACAATTTTCACACTAGTCTAAAGCCAAATGCAGATCAGTTGTCCATATAGTTCTGAAATTCAAATGCCTATAATCTGTTCCATCCAAGATGTTTGTTACTTACAAAATGAATAGTATTTAAAGTGACTTGAGATCACATTCTCCTATCTCATAGGATGGGATAGGATTTCATAAAATCAAAAATATTACAAAAATAGTGGATTTAGAAACCACTTATAACAGAGTTGATTTTTATCCAAGATAGATCAAAGTTATTTACAAGACAAATAGAAAAAGAGACTACTAATCATTTAGATGCATAATCGAATGAATTTCCTCCAAATGATCAGCAACATAATTTCCTACTTCCTGAAAAGACAAAACAAATTTAATAAATTAGAAAATTACTCATAACCAATTTCTAATTTTTATTTACAAAGAGACTTGGCTACATAATCGGAGATTCTGTAGCCATTCTTAATTTAGAAATAAAATCATATTTTAAATTGACTTATTTCGAAATATATAACAAGAATACAATAAGAGGAAAATTGTTTTACCATTTTAAAAATTGACTAAAAATGGATTAGGTAGTTCAGAAGTAATTATCGCCTTGACACTGGTTGCATTTTTTATTACTATGTTTCTTGACCTCTTAATGCGTTTAGCCTTCTTCTCTACGTGCAGTTTGAGGTCAAGATTTTCTTGTCTCAATGATTCATTCTGAGAGGTAAGAGTTTTTATTTGGGCCTGAAGAAGAGGGATATCGATGTAATATCATTCGATCCAATGGAAACAAACATCACATTGTATAGGAGGAATCACAGGTCTATGGAGTGCACAGTAAAACATGGGTGTATCCACCTTACCTGCTATTTTCTTTTGATCGTTCCTAATACAAGAGAACCCCTCCTTACCTTTGAGGCATGCTGGCAAATTTGTCACAAAGTCATAAGGTTCAGTAGGAACAATAACTTTCTTCCTCTAACATTGAGAATTCGGATCTTCCAAAACTAGAAAATATTCTATTTTAGGATCTGAGACCTCATAGACCTTGATCAGACCGATTGAGCTCAGATGAGCGTTGTTTCGGTCCCTTAAATTCCTTGAAATTATACGACCTGCCTTTTTGTTCTTGAAACGTAAGTCTATGCAGTTCTTTTTCATTTCTTTACAAGGTTTGTCGACATCCGAATTCACAATAACGTTCGAGCTAGCATCAATCTTAGGCATAAGAGGGTCAATTACCCCCAATTCAAAAATCTCTTGCTCAGGAAATTATGCAAATGAAGACTTACTTGGCATTATTGCATCTAGAGGGTTTATGTTAAGAGAGTCTAGTCCATTCATTGAAATACCAAGATGGTTTTCAATCAGTGACTTATCTAAGTTAGGGTTTACTGTAGGAACAGTCTGAGAAAAACCATTCCTTATCAAAAAATTATCCCAACAGTCGCCCACGGTCGACAAGTGATGAATCAACAAAATCTTAATCAATTCATGATGGATCAGACTTGAATCAACACTTTGTCTTTTATATCTTTTGGACATTTTATAGAGACTTCTCAACAAATAAAATGGCATGTCTAATTCAAAAACAATGAAATGCATGAGTAAGCGGATGTTGTAGAGGAAGACGAATCTGTATCTCCCTTCACAGGTCACAAATTATTTAAGAATCAACAAAAATCTATGCCACCTAGGTTTAACCATGGAAATGGAAATACCTTTTTCACAATAGTTGATCTTTCAGGATGTCATAAACAGGCTCCAAGGTACTCCTTCAATTCGGGCATTTTTGAACCATTTTTCACCCTTCGATGGAAGCCCTATTTATTTACTTACAAACCCCTCAGTTAACTCTAACTGTGTATCCCCAATTTTTTCTCTGCAACCATCAAAGATCTAGGCGAAAGCATGCACCAGCTGAAGGTTATAGCCTTCAAATATTTTAAGGAAAACATCCCAGCCTTGGCTTTTTCAGTCCTCAATCGCATCGTCGGGAGAGAGTAAATCCTAGCACCCATTCGACTCCAAGTGAGAGACAGGAGCCATGAAAAATGCAACAAAAATTTAACAGGGATAACTCAAAATATTTTTAGGTTTGAATGGTAGGAGCAACAGGAACAAATTTGAATGGATAGTGGAGAAACGACCATAAGAAAACATGTGTGTTATCATAGCACAAGTAGTGGGAATAAACACCAAGGGTTTGATCGTAAATTCTTTACCATTTCTTGTAACGAGAGCCAAACATAAAGAGTACCGAAACCCTATGTATGCAATGAATGACTCATTAATACGTTAAGCCAACCAGGTGAGGTAAGGACGTGAGTACAATAGGCATGTATTTATTTCAATGTCTATCGATATGACCATTAAATTCGTGAGAGGACTAACCAATGTATCAAAGGCTCTTAATAAATTGAATACAAACTATCGAACCATACAATAGCTAGATTAAAACCCCAAAACATCTAAAATAGGTCATTTAAACATTAGATTTAGATCTCATGTAAGCATGGTGACCTTCAAAAGGATGCATTCTAAGGCATACAAATTATAACACCAGGATAGGTTTTATGTTTGATTCATGCTTACAGTCATGAATCAAACATAAAACAAAAATAAAGCACAGATAGTAATAAATTAATCAAAATATTTCTTAACCCAGTAATTATTTTAAAATTCTAAAAAAAATGTTTACGAAATCGAGGTGAAGGCATCTACAGAAAATGAAATTTCTTGTTTAAATATCAAACTCATGTGGGGATGCCAACATGTCGTTTTCATTGTCATCATCATAATTAATGTCATTTCCATCATCATTGTCGTCATCATAATTAATGTCATTTCCATCATCATTGTCATCATCACCGTTGTATTTGTGATTTTCATCATCATCATCGATGATGAAATCCCTAATCCATGTAACCCATTTACATCATATTACTATGTTTGTTTATATCATGCCCAAATAACTAACCTACAAAGCTATATCAACCTAATAACTTATATCTATAACACCTAATAACGTTGGTAACGCCTAAGTCCATTAACACCTTACACCTAGTTAACCCCCAAAATTTTTAACACCTAATCCTTTAGCCATAAACCCTATAACCACAACAACCCTAATATAAATTGTATTATAAATAAAACTTTATTATAAATTGCATTATATATTTGTTATATAGTACAACTTATATTATATAATATAAATTTTATAATATGCTTGTTATATTAGATGGCATTTTAATAATATGTATTTTATAAAACCCGCCAAAATTGAAAACCTGTATCAAATTGAAAAACCAAAGAAAATGACAAACAAAATCCACCCGATAGGATCAAGACCTCGACATCGAATCATTCTGACCAACCTGGCCTAACCCCAACTGCAAGAGACAAAATGGGAGACACGGTGACACAAAGAGCGATAGAGGACCAACAATGAGATAGAGGAGTGACATAGGAGACCCTAGCTCGAGCGATAGAGGAGACCCCAGACCAGAAATGTCACCTAAATAAAAAACATTTTATAACCCTTTACAAAGAAATCATAGATAATAAATATGTATTTTACTAGAGGAGTTTTGAATATCAAGGAAAAGCCAAAATATGTCTCATTTGAAACCTCTCCTATTTTCTATCTTAAAATATTGTAGGGGGCATTGATGGAAGTGACATATAATTATGTTGGGATTATGTTCCACATTAACACTCACTCTTATCCGTTTTTTTCTTACATAGAATTTTTTTGAAACATGAAAACTTCAAACTTATGTTTTCCAATTTTGGCATTTGGTAGAAATCCAAAAAATTTATGTACATAATCTGCAATCAGTCTACAAATTTGTCAAGGATCAAAATATCTGCATTATAAAATTATAAAGTATTCTTTTTTTTTTAAGTATAGAAAATATTTTTATATTTTTTTTATGGGCCATTTTCTTCCTGTATTTGGATCCTTCCTTTTCAAAATGATTGTGTGTGTGTATCCTTGTCCTAGTAACTTAGGATTTTGCTCAATTATTTCATTTTGTATCCTACTATTCAATTCTTGTGGTTGTTTTAACTTGTGTTATAAGAAACACTAGAGTGAGGATGCTTCCACTGTAAGAGGTGTGCTATATTATAAAAAGTGTTTCCAATCCATTCTAACCCAGGGATCACATGTCTTCTCTAAGTTATATACGGCTAGAGAAGTTATAAAAATACATTTTTAATGTGTAACAACCTCTTCTTCCATTTCAAGAAGTTTTCCTTTTCTTCTTCGCAGTGATTAAATGATGTAAGATCTTGTATATTAATTATGGACCTTTGTTGATAGGTGTTCACCTTCATATTTCCATTGTTTGTTAATATACATTTATGTAGGTTTTAATATTTTTTAATTTTATTTAATCATATCGAATTCAGTGTCAATGAAAGTAGGACATATAGAGAAACATTGATTTCTAATTATAGGTCTGAATTTTTCCATTGATTCATTATAGAAGCTCGAATCTACCAAATTCAAATATTGTTTTGTGAATTACATTGGACCCATAAAGGACATTGTCCATTTGAGCCCTATCAACACAGAAAGGGATGAATTCAATTTGTCCTCCCAACTTTCCAATGAGCAGTCTTAGGGTATCCTTTTCTTGAACTCATATTTGACAACCTTGTGATGCTTGTGCCTGATGGTTACAATGTACCTCTCATCTATGTGAATCAACTTACAAAGGTATATTCAGTGTAAATAACATAACATATGGAAGTGTTTGAATTGAATATCTCACCTAAATTAATTAATTTTTATGTATGTGTGATTTGCGAGCTATTTTCCTAGTGAAGATATTTTATTAAGGTTTGCAAATACTCACACTTCTTTTCATAGTTGTTTATCTTGTCTCATGTTGACCAAAATTTATTCATCTATATTTTCCTTCTAGTGGATTCATAAAAGCCTTGATATCAAAAGAAGACATTTTTGAACTTTTATAAGTTCATTCTGCAACCCTCAGTCTTAGGTTCGCCACACATTTTTTGGATGAAAAATCTTATTTTGTATGCCTAAGTTACTCAAGATCTTGTCCAGAGGTCCAATTTTGAAGAATCTTTCTAAGTATGATCTTCTCCTCTCCTGTCCTATATTATAATTATACCATACTTTGAATTTTTACTCAACATCTCTCTTTCCATACTTAGTCCTATTTCAGTGTTCGCAGGTTCGAGCTGTCATCCTCCATTTTTCGTGACCTTCAATTTTCACTAGAAGTTTTGTGATCTACATCGCGACCATCAACCTTGTCATATATGTTGAGCTCCAAAGTATTGTGTTCCTCTTGCACACAAGTCCTACTGACAATTCCTCAACACTTAGTCTACTTTTGTATCGCAGATTCATTTACCTTACCTTATAACCTACAAGAACCCACCAAGATCCTAACTCCACTGCCTACACTTTACCCTCCCACATAAAAATTACCCCCACCCCATCTCATCTACTTACCCTCTCCCTACTTAAACTTTTTTCAAAGTAATATAGCTTGCAAGCGGGCTGGCAGCAGTCATACCTCACTCCCTTACTCACCTCACTCCCCAACCCACCAACCCATCCACACAACCTAAAATCTAACCCTTCAATTATTCTACCTAAAATATTCCCTTCACTTACCCTTCCACCTCCTCTCGCATACTTAACCATTATTCCAATTTTTTTCCCATTTAAACGATGAACAAATAAGAACATTCCACATGGAAGCATGGAATTGTGACACGTGACAACTCATGGAGGGAGACACATGGAATATTATTATTAGAGACATGTGGAAAGTTATTAAAAATACAAATGGAAGTATATAAATGGTTGATTCATCAATGACTAGGTGTGAGGTGGACGCCGAGAAGATTCCAAAAAAATATTATTTTATTTAACAATTTTCCAAGGGATGAATCCTGCACGCTCTATGATTTCTTCTCTTCTCATGTTTCTTTCTAATTATATCAAACACTTAGTATTATATATCATGAATAATATAATATCCCAATTCATGTGGGATATACTTTTAAACAAAAAATTCAAATTTTATGAAGGGAAGCACAAAAGTCAATCCAAGGGCTGAGATTTGCCCATCAATTTTGATCGACGGTGGTTGAGTATTAATCTTGCGAAGGCCATAACTTGAGATATGGATGTCGGAATTGTGTAAAATTTATACTATTGGAAATCTATTTTAATGTAGAAGATGATTGTATATGTTTCAAGTTCTGAAAGTTTATATAATTTTCTCAAAAATTAAAATATCAGTGGGCTTCAATTTTAATGGACTTGCATGACAACTCAACTTCACGAGCTCAAGTCTTGAGATCCAGGTGATGGATTTGGGAAAATTTTATATCGTTGGAAAGATGAAACAATGAAGAAAACATAAGTTGTGGTTTACATGGATAAAAATTTGGTTTTAACTTCCAAAAAATTAAAGCACATTCATCCTCTTTTAAAAAGGGAAATTAATTAAATTTCAAAAAATAAAAGTTTAATTAAAACTTTTATTAAAAAAAGGAGAGGGACCCACTTTCAATATAATTGTATTAATGTTGTGAATTAATTAATGAGTAATTAATTAAAGTATTTTTTTCAATAAGAAAATTGTACGGGAATTTCTAGAACGGAGAAACCCTAACTAATCAACTAGTTAGAAAATCTCTTCTTAATAAGAGAAGAGAGGCTTCATCAAAGGGGTACAATAATAAATATTGTTATAGGGATAGGGAAGAATATAAGAGGAAAAAGAAGGTACATCCATGGACACAAAATGAAGCTTCTGATTAAACGAAAGAAATCTCCATCTTCTCCATTTTATTTTCTATATTCTTCTACACCACTTCTCATAGATTTATGCTTGAATCTCAGAGTTGGGCACAAGGATGAGTTGTCGAGTATTCTTCTTATATTGTTATAAGATATTTTATTATATTATCATGGAGTATTTGCAGCCACATATATGGCTATCAAATGTTTTGTAACGAAGAACATCTTTCATGAATAAAACTCGACAAAGAATTTCTTTGGAGTTGATCTTGACTGTATCTTGTAACTTTGAGTTTTAAGTATGAGGTGTTTGAGGTTGACCTATCAAATTATCTTTTGATTTTTATTACATTACTATGTTAAAATTCTTTGAGATGATGAAATCATTCTCTCCTATGAAGAATATATGGATGTATTTATATATTATTAAGAATATTGTGTGTGATGTTGATCACAATTTAATTATGATGTTGAATGCCTCCTTCAATCTTTTCTGATTAAAAGGCTTTTGCCAGACATAAAGATCATACTAGGTTATTCAAGAAACATTTTCACATAAATGCAAGAACTAAATATTTGGGGTTTTCTTCCTAGCACCCCCTAATCGGATATATTCAAAGATATATGTTTTAGACAAAGATGAGAACCACCTCTATAAAAACAAAGGGGGACTGATGCCCTCGTGAGGTTGTCATTTTGGTCCTGAAGAATTCAAGAGTCAACATTTTTGGCGATTCCAATGGGGAACGATTTATTTTCACGATATTGGAGGAACAAAAAATATCCATGGATCAAAGTTTTGAGAAGAAGATTCAAGAAAATTGCTTCTTATTTTAAGCATGGCTCAACTTTTTTGTAGTTTCAAAAAGAAATGATAAACACCAAAGATTCGGGAGAATGAACTCCCTCGAAACTCCATTGAAAAAATTGAAAATGAAGGTTTTCATTCATGTCATAATGATTCTTTATATTCTTCATTAATCCCATCAATGGCTTTGCAAGACTCAACAAAATGGATAATTACTGAAAGAAGGAGGCAATTTCATAATACCCCTTTAAATTTATCGGAAGTAGACTTTCAAATTCCCAATATTCCTATTGAAATTTTTTCTACATTGTTTGGGGATGTTTCAGAATATGCAGAGAAACACTTGATTAATTTTAAAGGTACATGCTATTATTTCAACCTCACTGAAGACAATGTCACATGTATATTATTCCTACAAACTCTACGAGAGGATGCTCTTGAATGGTATAGTTCACTAATGCCTAACTCTATTACTAGATGGGTTGTGTTAGAAGATTCATTTGGAGAAAAGCTCATCCCAAAGGTGAATTCATATTTTTTTATTGATATTTTAAATGTTGTTTCCCATCCATCCTCTCCCATATGGAATCAAGATAATGAAATGACCAATTTTGAAGAAGAATCCAATCAAAGAGTGGATGAATTTTTTAAGTCAAGTCATGTTATTGAAGACGAAGATGAAAATTCTAAATTACAAGAAGAAAATTTCAGCCTCCTGTACACTCCATATGAAGATATTTCAAGCAACAAATTTGAAAATGAAATTAAGGAGCCTCCAAAAAAAACACAAGAAGACTTCATCCTTGTAACAGATGATGAAACATCACAAAAGAATGTGCAACAAGAAGAATTGATGGAAGAAATGAATCTTGAGAAGAATGTTGAGAAAGATCACATTTACAAGAAAGAAGAGTCTTTTCAAGACATTTTTGATGAATCAAGAACCTTGGAAGTGGTTGGAAATAAGGAAAAGCATGAATGTATTCTTATGTTGGAAACTCCCCAACCAACCAAAGAAAATAGTATTCTTTAGCAGAAAAGAATTGATTTCATTGAATTATGGTTCCATAGAATTGTTGGCCAAACAACGCAAACAATTATTCGCCATACTTGGTATAATTTTTATCTAGTACATATTGAGAGTGCCCCTAACGCATTGGTCCAATTCCCAACATATCTCATAATTTTGGAGTTCATTCCACAAATCAGATCAATGTTTGAAATGCTCCATTGGAAACCCTTTCTTTCAAGTAAGTTCAGGTAGGTAGATCATGTATGTACATATTTTATTTATTAGTTCAAGTTTTTCACAATAAGGCAGTATTTATATTAAGGTTTGAAGATAACTCCATGAAAGAAGAAGAATTTCAATATTGTATTTTGAAGATGACTCCATATCCCAATGGAAAAGGAAAATGGTCTTGAGATTTTAATGTTCTCAGCAACCCATAGGGCGTAATTGTCCCGTAGTTGGAGCTAGATGTTGGAAAAAAATTGGTCATATATATATTCCTTATCTTAGATTCATAAAAGAGTTGATATCAAAAGAAGACATTTTTGAACTTTTATAAGTTCATTCTTCATCCCTCAGTCTGAGGTTTGCCACACATTTTTCAGATCAAAAATTTGTTTATGTATGCCTAAGTTACTCACGATCTTGTCAAGGGGTCTCATTTTGAAGAATCTATCTAAGTTTCATGTTGTCCTCTCCTCTCCTATATTACAATCCTACCATAATTATATTTTTCACTTGACATCTCTCTTTCCATACTAAAGTCATATTTCACTGTTCGCAGGTTCGATCTCTCATCCTTCATTTTTTGTGACCTTCACTTTGCACCCCAAGTTTCATGATCTACATCTTGACCATCAGCCTTGTCATGGGTGTTGAGATATAAATTACTTCATTCCTATTTCACGCAAGTCCGACTGACCATTCCCCAAAAGTTAGTCTACTTTTGTCGCAAACTCGCAGACACATTCACCTTACCATCTCACCTACATGAACCTGCCATGCTCCTAACTCCATTGCCTGCACTTTAACCTCCCACATAGAAATTACCCATGCCACATTTCATATCCTTACCCTCTCCCTACTTAAACATTTTTCAAAATAATATAGCTCGTGGGTGGGCAGAAACTAGTCATCCCTAACTCCCTTACTCACCTCACTCCCCAACTTGCCAACCCATCCTCACAACCTACAAACTACCCCCTTGACTTACGATATCTACATTATTCCCTTAACTTACCCTTCCATCTCCTCTCCCATAGTCAACCATTATTTGAAATTTTTCTGCATTTAAACCATCAACCAATAAGAACATTCCACATGGAAGCATGGAATTGTGACACATGACAACTCGTGGAGGGAGACACGTGGAATACTATTATTAGAGACACGTGGAAATTTATTACAAAGACACATGGAAGTATATGAATGGATTATTCATCAATGATTGGGAGTAAGGTGGACAATGGCGGGATTCCACAAAAATATTATTTTATTCAACAATTTTCCAATGGTCGAATCCTCCAAGCTCCATAATTTCTTCTCTTCTCGTGTTTCTTTCTAAGCATATCAAACAATTAGTACTATATATCATGAAGAATATAATATACCAATGCATGTGGGATAGAATTTTAAACCAAAAAGTCGAATTTTATGAAGGGAAGCACGAAAATCAATCCAAGGGTTGAGATTTTCCCATCAATTATGATCGATGATGGCTAAGTATTGTTCTTGCAAAGGCCATGACTTGAGCTTCGGGTGTCGAAATCGTGTAAAATTTATATCGTTGGAAAGGTATTTCGATGTAGAAGATAATGTTGCAGGTTTCAAGTGCTGAAATGTTATATATTGTTTGAAAAAAATAAAAT
Organism: Picea engelmannii; assembly: GCA_009831015.1. Classification (NCBI taxonomy): domain Eukaryota; kingdom Viridiplantae; phylum Streptophyta; class Pinopsida; order Pinales; family Pinaceae; genus Picea; species Picea engelmannii. Next base: position 157,752 of record ML793287.1, on the reverse strand, counting down.
ATGATTTAAATTCAATTTTCATGGGCCTGTGTGACAACTCAACTTCACAAGCTCATATCTTGAGATACAGGCAATGGATTTGGGAAAATTTTATATTATTGGAAATATGAAACGATGAAGATAACATAAGAATTTGTTTACATGGATAATTTTTTTTTACACTTCCATAAAATTAAAACACAATCATCCTTTTTTAAAAAGTAAAATTAATTAAGCGTCAAAAAATAAAGTTTCATTAAAAATTTCATTAAAAAAAGTAGAGAGACACACTTTAAATATACTTGTATTAATGATTTGAATTCATTAATTAGGAATTAATTAGAGGAAATGTTTCAAGAAGAAACTTGTACACGAATTTCTAGAAGGGAGAAAGCCTAACTACTCAAGTAGTTAGAAAATGTCTTTTTAATAAGAGAAGAGAGGCTTCATCAAATGGGTCCAATAATCAATATTTTCATAGGGGAAGGGAAGAAGATCAGAGGAAAAATAAGGTACAACCATATATACAAAATCAAACTTATGATCAAACGAAATAAATCTTCATATTCTTGATTTTTTTTTATATATTCTTCCACACCACTTCTGATAGCTTTATGCTTGAATCTCATAGTTGGGTAGAAGGTTGGGTTGTTGAGTGTTATTGTTATACTCTTATAAGATATTTCATTATATTATCATGGATTAATTGTAGCCAAATATATGGTTGATCTTCACTATATCTTGTAAGTTTGAGTTTTAAGTATGAGGTATTTGAGGTTGACCTATCAAATTCTCTTTTGATATTGATTGCAGTACTCTGTTAAAATTATTTGAGATGATAAAATCATTATCTCCTATGAAGAAGATATGGATGCATTTATATATTATTAAGAAGTTTGTGTGTGATTCCAGTTCTAAGACTTTTGCGACTGGTGTTATGATAAGGTGTTTCTTTTGGATTCATCGCATCAATTTTTAATTCGATGTTTCAAACCAAAAAAATGTGGTCCATCATCAGGAAGAGTTTTAAGATATGATGAAAATCATAATTTAATTATGATCTCGAATCTCTCCAATCTTTTCTGATTAAAATACTTTTGTTGCACATAAATATCATATTGGGTTATTGAAGAACCATTTTCACATAAATCCAAGCACTGAATATTTTTGTTTTTCTTCCTAGAATCCCCCCTAATCCAAGATATTCAAAGGTATATCTTTCATCCAAAGAGGAGAACCACCTCTCTAAAAATGAAGGGGGCTAATGTCTTCATGAGGTTGTCGTTTCGATCCTGACAGATTCAAGCGTCAACATTTTTGGTGACTCCACAGGGGAATGATTTGTTTTCAATATATTTGAGGAACCAAAAATATCCATGGCTCAAAGTTTCAAGAAGAAGATGAAATACAATTGTTTCTTATTTTAAGCATGGCTCACCTTTTTTTGAATTTCAAAATGAAACAAGAAATACCAAAGATTTGGGAGAATGAACTCCCTAGAGACTCCATTGAAAAAATTCAAAATGAAGGGTTTCATTCATGTCATAATTCTTCTTTATATTCTTCATAAAGAACATGAATGGATTTGAAAGACTCAGCAAAAGGGAGAAGCACTCAAAGAAGTAGGTGATTTCATAATACCCCTTTAAATATACCAGAAGTAGACTTTCAAATGCCAAATATTCCTATTCAATTTTTTTCTACATTGTTTGGGGATGCTTTAGAAAATGAAGAGAAACATTTGATTAATTTTAAAGGTACATGTTATGATTTAAAACTCACTGAAGAGAGTGTCACTTGTAGATTATTCCTACAAACTCTGGGAGAATATGCTCTTGAATGGTATAACTCATTAATGCCTAACTCTATTACTAGTTGGGATGTCTTAGAATATTCATTTGTAGAAAAGTTCATCCCAAAGGTGCATTCATATGTTTTTTTTTGTCATTTAGATGTTTTTGCCCATCCATCCTCTCCCATATGGAACCAAGATAAAAAAATGAAAATTTTTGAAGAAGAATATAATCAAAGAGTGGATGGATTTTTTTAATTCAAGTCATGTTGTTGAAGATGAAGATGAAAATTTTAAATTACAAGAAGAAAATTCTAGCCTCCTATATACACCATATGAAGATATTTCAAGCAACAAATTTGAGAATGAAATTGAGGAGGCTCCACAAAATACACAAGAAAATCTCAGCCTTGTAATAGATGATGAAACATCACTAGAGAACTTGTAACAAGAAGAATTGTTAGAAGAAATGAATCTTGAGAAGAATGATGAGCAAGATCACATTTACAAGAAAGAAGAGTATTTTCAAGACATTTTTGATGAACCGATAACCTTGGAAGTGGTTGGAAATAAGGAAAAGGATGAATGTATTCTTATGTTGAAAACTCCTGATCCAACCAAAGAAAATAATATTCTTGAGCAACCAAGAATTGATTTCATTGAATTATGGTTCCAGAGCATTGTTGGCCAAACAACACAATCAAATAATCACCATACTTGGTATATTTTTTCTCCAGTTTATATTGAGAGTGCATCTGACTCATTGGTACAAGTCCCAATATATCTTAGAGTTTTGGAGTTCATTCCACAAATAAGATCAATGCTTGAATGGATCCATTGGAAATATGCTTACACCTAAGGTGCCCCTTTCTTTCAAGTAAGTTCGGGTAGGTAGATCATGTATGTACACATTTTATTTCTCAGTTCAAGTTTTTCACAATATGGTAGTCTTTATATTGAGGTTTGAAGATAACTCCATGAAATAAGAAGAATAACAAGATTGTATTTTTAAGATGACTCCATATCCCAATGGAGAAGGCAACTGGTCTTGAGATTTTGGTCTTCTCAGCAACCCACATGGGGTCATTGTTCTATAGTTGGAGCCAATTGTTAACCAAAATTTGGTCATCTAGTTTTTCGTACTCTTGGATTCATAAAAGTCTTGTTATGAAAATAAGATTTTTTTTAACTTTTATAAGTTCATTTTGTAGCCCTCAGTCTCAGGATCCCCACACATTTTTTGTTCAGAAATATGTTTTTTGTATGCCTAAGTTACTCAAGATCTTTTCTAGAGGTCTAATTCTGAAGAGTATTTCTAAGTGTCATGTTTTCCTCTCCTCTCCTATATTACAATTCTACCATAATTATAATTTTCACTCAACATCTCTCTTTCCATACTTAGTCATTTTTCAGTGTTCCCAAGTTCGAGCTCTCATCCTCCATTTTTTGTGACCTTCACTTTGCACCCCAAGTTTCTTGATCTACATCTAGACCATCAACCTTGTAATGGGTGTTGAGCTCCAAAGTATTGCATTCCTCTTGAACGCGAGTCCTACCGACTGTTCTTCAACACTTATTCTACTTTTGTAACATGGAATCGCAGACTCATTCACCTTACCCTCTCACCTACACGAACCCTCCATGCTCCTAAATCCATTGAATACACTTTACCCTCCCACCTATAAATTATCCCTGCCCCTCTCATCTCCTTCCCCTCTCCCTACTTAAACATTTTTCAAATTAATATAGCTCGTGGGTGGGCGAACACCAGTCATCCCTCACTTCCTTACTCACCTCACTCCCCAACCTGCCAACCCATCCCCACAACCTAAAAAATACCCCTTGACATTCTCTACCTATAGTATTCCCTTCACTTACCTTTCTGCGTCCTCTTCCATACTCAACCATTATTCGAGACTTTTCCCCATTTAAACCATGAACCAATAAGAACATTCCACATGGAAGCATAGAATTTTGACACATGACAACTCATGGAGGGAGACACGTGTAATATTATTATTAGAGACACATGGAAAGTTATTACAAAGACACATGGTAGTATATGAATGGAGGATTCATCAATGACTGGGTGTGAGGTGGACAACGATGGGATTTCAAAAAGTTATTATTTTATTCGACAATTTTCAAAGGGTAGAATCCTCCAAGCTTCATAATTTATTCTATTCTCATGTTTCTTGCTAAGTATATCAAACACTTAGTATTATATATCATGAAAAATATAATATCCCAATGCATGTGGGATACACTTTTAAACAAAAAACTCAAATTTTATGAAGGGAAGCATGAAAATAAATCCAAGGGCTGAGATTTAATTGTTGGAAAAATTGTCATTGATATGTTGTCATTGATGTCAGCAGTTGATTCCATTACGATGTGATGATAATTTGTTATGATTAATTATCATTGTTGATTTATCATAGATGGAATTGTCATTGATGTCAACAATATATTAGTTAGCAGAGAATATCAAATAGTATGCAGAGATCAAACCTCAGAAGGAAATGTGCATTGAAAGTATGGAAAGGATGAGAATGCTAAACAATATGACAGTATGCCAAAGATTAAATATCAGAAGGAAGAGCACATTGTAGAAATGTCATCGGGATCAATGGAAATACTGAGAATTCGATCGATGCATAGGAAAAGGTGAGAAGCCTCAACAACCGTCCAATCAGGAAATTGATGGTGTTGATCATCGCATGTAACAAAAGTCGGTCATATGAGTGATCGTAGGCTTAAGGACCATTGGAGGATTGGACAACGATCATATAAAGTTGTAAATGTAAGATATGCATGCCAAATCAATGGCAGGGATAGATTGTAGAGAGTGGAAGGAGAATTAAACGACTCTCTATTTCCAATACCACAATTGGTCTAGATCATCAGATCTCATAAGCTCAAATATCGACGACTGTGTTTGATCCAACAAACGATCAGATTAGGTTGGATAAAGTCATGACTATCGGATACGCAAGCGCCAGTTCAATGGCATGGATAAATTGTGAAGCTTCAAGTGACGAATTAAACCATTTCTAAGTTGTGGTTCTGCAATCCACATCGATTGTCGATGGTCACTGGACAATAGATCTATGGTTGGAATGAGTTCCACTACCATCGAGCGATTTCATAGCGGACCTTGACGATAGTCATAAAAGTCCTGCCAGTTGAGGACCTTTCATTCATCCTTGATCGGTGATCTACTTTGAGAGTATTCATGAACATTGGATCACTTTAAGTGGAAGGATAGGATAAGTGGGGAAAAAGCATTGATAATTCGAATACCCGAATTTCTGTCAGCCGTCGGATAAAAATTAAATGGAAGGATAGGATCAAAAGAAATATATGAGATCTCGATTATTCGAAATTCCATCAGTCGTCAGATCACATTAAGTTCAAGGATAGGATATGCGATGTAAAAGGGATGAGAATTTGAATATCTGAATACCCAAAAACCGTTGGATCATTTTAAAGTGGAAGGAAAGTATAAGAAAAGAAGAAGAACCGTTAGATTTAAACCAAGGAAATAGAAGCGTCACAGACAGATCGAGTCGTCGGTCTATGATCATAATCGACATACATCAATCATTTCATGTTAAAAAGTTGTGAGGAGGTCACACTTCAGGGAATCTCACTTCGGAATAATTGTGAAGTCAAGATATCGAATTACCCAAAGTCCCGAAAGTCGAAATTTTGAAGTCACTCTCAGTCATCGATCTGAGATAACATTTCAGATAGTATTCTCACCCTTAGATGAAGCAGATGAATATGTGTCACATTGGGAGACCATGTCAGCAAGGACATGTGGAATACCATGTCAGCAAAGACATATGGAAGAGCACGTCAACAAAGAACATCAACAAGGACACGTTGCACAGTCAAATAATGACAAGTGTCAAGTTGAAATTGACATTTTAGGTACGTGTAAATCACAAATCTGAGTTACACGTGGATGCTACTCAGATCGTACCACGTCATCAAGTGATGTAAGAAAGTTATGTCACTCCGAGAATTTTATTTCAGGAGTTTCACCACCAGCAAATGACCTAGATCCCAAATTCACGAAGGTTGAAGTGTCGAAGTCGTGAAGGATAAAGTCCTGAATTCACGAAGGATGAAGTGTCGAAGTCACAAAGGCCGAAGTGCCAAAGTTGCAAAGGAAGATGTCTCTAAGTCATCAAGCCGAAGTGTCAAAGATGCGAAGGAAAAATACCCAAAGTCCCAAAGGTCGAAGTGTCGAAATCGTGAAGGAAAAAGTCCTGAAGTCCCAAAGGTCGAAATTCCAAAGTGGACATGAGTCACCCTATAACATCCCACTCTGGCGCACTGAGAAAACTTATTCTTTGAGGACACTTGCTCGCAAGTGATCTAGACTAGTATGATATTAAAACATTTGTCCTTGATTATGATGCGTTATGATAGATGACATGATGTCTTACTGCATTGACATAGATAGTTGCTATTGACTCGGTTTTACTGAGTGTGCAAGGTTTTGGACCTTGAGGATGCAGAGGCATCGATGGAAACCCTTGGACTCCAGATCGAGTCAGGGAGTGTGCTATTGGTGTTTGATTGTTTTACTATGATTTTAGTACATTTGATTAGATGATATGATGTGGACATGTCTGACATGATTGTTGATGATGCAGGTTGACGATAGCTTGCCGACCAGACTCACATATGGAGTAAAGGGGCCACACACACGACTACCAGAGAGGTTGAGGGAGAGGTGTGGACAGTAGCCCTGCCACAACCTACTAGCACTCCTACCGTGGCTCGAACTATAGGTTAACGATTACCTATTTCAAGAGGACCCATGATGTCATGAGGGAAGACTGTGATAGTCGCTCATGATGATTCTAAGGGGCACGCAATAAGGCGGGGGCCTTATTCCTTAGAATCCCTTAGTCTCCCACAAGTTCACCTGGCGGAGTGTTGACTCCAGGGGTTATTGATTTCTACCAATCATTCAAGAAGCAAGTGACACCCTTGTAGCACGTGGTGCATCCTAAAGGGCACGTCACGCAAAAGAAACAAAATAGGCGAGTGACACCCTTGGAGCACGTGGTGCATCTTGAAGGGCATGTCGAGCAAAAGAAACGAAAGAGGCGAGTGGCACCCTTGGAGCACATAGTGTGTCCTGAATGACACGTCATGTTGATGATGATAAAGGAATGAACCTAGATGGCCCTAAGACAATCAACACCTTAAGAAATTTAAAAAAACTCCCCTAATTAAATGTCGCCCAGTTTAGAATCTAAGTCCTAAGTCTAAAAACTTTGCTAGGGGTAAGATTTTGTCTACCCTTGAGAAAATATCTATATAAAATTATAATAATAAAATTTAAAATAAAAACCCCTTACGCAATAATTTGGTCTTCATAAATTTTGGGGTAAAATTAAGAGAGTAAGAAATTAAATAAAATCGGTGGATAAAAAAATATATATAAAGAAGAAATTAATTATTTTTAACTTTTGATAGTTTTAAAAGATGTTAAATAAATAATAAAAGGGAAAAGGGGTTAAATTGCAACTGTCGTTTTTAGCTCTAATAAAAAGGGGAAAGAGGGAAATTATAACATTTAGGAAACTAGGGAATGGAGGTAACTTAAAAAGGGAAAGAGGGGAACTTATCATAAAAAGCGAGGTCAACTTAGTAAAGATCTGAAATTAAGAACCTACTAAATTGAACTAAATTAGAAACTTCATTTTAGGGAAAGTATTTAAAACCTGTAAGGGAATCTAGGGACACCTAGGAGTAAAAATAGTAGTAACTCTAGGTGGGTGAGGGAAAAAAGACAATTTAATAAATTAAAGAAATTAGTTAATGGAGAAACGTGGGGGATGGATGACACATGTACGAAGGGGAGTTTTTAGAAGACTTTTATTAAAACTTAAATTTAATGAGATTAGGGAAAGAATGGGAGTTCTAAAATTCTATAAAAGAGAGAGAGGAGAAGGAAGAAGGGGGATTAGTTGTTAGTGTAACATTACACTGCCGGATTAGTGACTTGACTAATTTACTTATGAGGAGTTGGGATTTCCCAGCTCGGATAGGAGTGGTAGCTCGACCTTGCGAGGCGAGCTGGGAGCTAGATGTACCCTTTGGATAGTGTGTGGCCCCTTTGCGGATCGGGGGGCTAAGGGGGAAGTAGAGTTCCCCTAGCGATTGGCTGGGAGGTACCGGTGAGGTCTCGACGGTTGGCGAGCGGGAGTTGCACGGAGTGCGAGATGTCATTCGAGGCAGGCGTTAAGGCAACGGTATGCTTTTCAGTTGATTGATAAAATATTGTAGGATGTATGTTTTTAGATCTGCTTGTGTATTGGGTAGTTAAACTGTTGATAATTTCATGACTGGATATTTGACTGATTGATTAACGTGTGCCTTCTTGAGTTGAATACCTCTGCATTGTTTATCCCTTCTTCTTACGATTTTCTCATCACCCTCTACGATTGTATCCCTCTTGTTGTCGGAGAGTATGTTGTTCTATGTGATTGCCCGCTACACATTGTATGGCCACTTGTTGTGATGGTTAATGGCTTCATTTGCCCTCATTCAGAGAGCCTTTTTACTTACACCAGCGAGTGATTATTTCCTTATCTCAGGAAGCAATTATTATATCCCAGCTATTTCTCAGAGATTTTAGAACGTATCTCTGCGATTTTTAATGTTTAAGGGATAACAATTTTTGTATGTTTTCTTCTGCATTTTCTTTTCCTGTTTGACTGTGTTGCTACAACGCTTTTCCTTTTTCCCCTTTTACTGTGAAACACTTTAGTGAGGGCGTCTACTCTGGAGTGGAGTTTAGAAGGTGGGAAGGCTGAATGCATTACTACTAGTGGGCACGATTTTGCCGCAACTTGTAACCGACAGTGACTTTATTTAAATAGTCAATTTGTGTCATCCCTTCTGGGTGAATCACCTTAATCCAATATTTCTTTTTAGTTTATTTTTGGTTATTTGGAACGAAGATTTAAATCCCATGCGTTACCTTTGGTTATTTTATTTTTATTGAAGTTTAGAATCCTTGCCTTTCAATTTTCTTTTTATTTTAAATTTTGGAAATCATAATCCTCGTCAGACTTTGGACCCAGCCGTAGTTGCTCAACTCCGGTTTCAGAACCAAAGTTGTACACGAGCTCAAACAACACACTCCCTAGCTCTCAACAACATTTTTCTCTTAAACGATGTGCTGGATAACCATCCTGAGTTGTATGTCCGTTGATTTATTTATTGACTGGTTTATCAGTGTGTCCATGCGAATTGGGGGATCCATGCTCTCTGTGTCATGGGAAAACTTCTGGATGAGAGTTCCTGTGTGAAATCTGTGGTTCTGATCGAGAACCTTGCGACTATGTTTTCTCGTCCTTCTTTTTAGAAATCTAAACCTTTTTTACTTTTACTTTTCTTCCCTTAAATCAGACAGTGTTGATACCTTTATCTTAGCGAACTTTTTCTCTATATCAGTCGATTTACAGAGATACCTGCGAGCTACTTGTGCATGACGATGAATTGCTAGGAAAATGTGAATGTGCAGTTGGTTGCTGCGAGTAGTACTTTTACCGAAATCCCTTGTTCATGTGTCTACCTTTCGTATCAGACCGAATTCTCTTGGTAGGTATGCGTCCCAATCAACACAGAACTTCCAGTTAAACTTGCGCAGAGAGGGTGGTCACCATTTGATTGAGAGCAGAGGGTGTAGGCAGTTTACTAATATTAGCGATTTGGCAGTGACCCTCTAAGTCATGACAGAAATTACCATTATGAGGTTGCGTAGATCGGGCCTACCTTAATGGTTGTCTATATGGAAGATTTAGGGAGGCATTGATCATGATGGAAGTTCTGTGGTAGTTTTTAATTGTGTGTCATAACTGAACATAAAGTTCATGCAGTCGATGTCTTACTCCGTTTTGACCTTTTGTTCCCTGAACACAACTTTATCCCTGGGTCGTCTTATTACGATAGTGTTCCTAAAAATTATATGCAAGCCTCTTTCTTTGCCGTGATTAACATCCAGTTAACTCCTTATCCATTGTATTGTATCAAAACTTGTGCAGTTGTAAATTAACAACTAAGACCTTGAATCATTTAAAAGCTTGCAATTTACATCTCTTTACCTTAATTTTTGTTAGAGTATTATGTGGTGGATAAGTAAATAGGTATGATGTTAACATCTGCTTTTAGTGTAGCTAATTGGCAGGATTAGTAGGTGTTTTTATGTAATAAATCCTTATATAGAGGAGAGGCTCATGGAATTCTTGTGCTTATGTGTAGATTATCAACTACTCAACCTTAGTTTTCTTTTTTTTATTATTAGAACATACCCTTGTTCACCATTTGTAAAAGTATCTAACCATAATTAAATCCTTGAAATGATGAGGATAGAATTTGATGTTATCAAATCAATAACTATGCATAATACCTTGTGGCATAGCCCTAAGTAAATAAGTAAATGATTTTGCGAACACATTCAACAGTCGGATAAAAGATTGTTTTGGATCAACAATGAATTTATTTTAAAACTGGGTACCAGTCCAATGTCTATTTCAATTGGTAATTTTGGATGTAGATTGTATATAGTCTAGAAAACAATAAAAACAATCTAACGAAAACAATAAAGGGTGATGTGGAATGTGTAGAAGGATAGAAGTGATGCTTACCTTTTGTAATGTCTTTTAAGCTGAGTACAATCTCTTAATTTCTAACCTGCCTTATCATTTTTTTTACAATGTTGAGAGCATGCATCTTTCAGCTCTAATTAAAGATATTGCAAGTTTTTAATAAATGGCTAGTTTATAATTGACAGACTAGATAGATTTTAATTAAGGATGACTTATATTTTAGTTAATAATCCCGTAAAAAATTTCAGACTTGCTTAGTAATGCTCTTTAAATGACAATTCAGATGACGCTATGTTGTCATTGGTAATTTAGAATTGCGCAATGAAATGTTTTCAAGACTCATTTAGATCGTAGCTTAATGATGTTATGCACTTAGACATGCGAAGTCGGGCTCGTAACGAAGGCCAGATTTTACTGTGTTAAAAAAAAAAACCTTACATGCTATATAATTGTCATTATCTCGTAGTTGATTAAAAATACACTTCCCATGCAATACGGTAATAGTAGTGAGCTATTTATTGAGTTAATAATGATGCACTATTGTATAATGCCTTAATGTAGATAACCTTGTTGTTGCGATCTTCATGGTTATGTTTTTGGCTTAGTTTAGAAGGCTTGGTCTGCTTGTGTCGGGTGGGATGTAGACACCTCCATGTTCCTCAGAACAGTCACCAGCCCTGAGACCTTAAATGGTTAAAATCGATGGGAACCTGGGCTTGAGTATTGCTTATGTGTCTTGGAGGTCCTAACCATTGCAGGGTAGGATGGGCTAGTAGTCAGGCTTTTATTTGTTGGTAGGTTGTTGTTCATTGTTGGCCGATGTTGATGTGTGTCTTAGACCCTTTTATTGATATAGCAGCTGCATGCGTCATGATTTGTTGTCATGTGGAAACACAGAGTAAAATGTCTCGTTACCTTGGTACACATGCACACACAAACAACAAAAAATGTGCACTTATTATAAGAGGTTGATGTCGAAACGAGGAGGATTGTTACATATGGTATGAGAGCGGGTTTGACCCGTGACTTGGGATCACTATAGATTTCGTTGACATTATTTGATTATACTGTTGCTAATTGAGTTGATTGTGTGCATGCAGGTAATCATGGTTAGAGGACGTTGTGGAGGCAAAGGACGGGGTGTTAGGGGAGGAGGTGCGATGCCTCCAGCAGCATCTACACCTGAGGGGTCTAACCCCCAGGGAGACGAGTAGGTTCTCGGGAAGGAGCATATAACAGTCAGTGATGTAATCGGAATGATGAGATCCTTTCAGAACATGTCTGAGGCATTGATCAACCCTTTGGACAGAGATGAGGCTAGGGCACTAGCACCCGCTGAGGTTCCACCGCACGCACCGGTCGTTACTGGTAGCATTCACCGTGAACTCGAGAAAGTCAAATTTCCTGAGTTCTTTGGTGCCCTGGACAGCGCAGCCGTCGAGGCATGGTTGGAGAACATGATGATATGCTTCACACTTCGATATTATACCTCCAACATGAAGGTTCGCATGGCGGTCTTTCAACTAAAGGGGAGTGCTCTTCTATGGTGGAAGACGCTCCTACCGCAACTAAACATGACCGTCGAAGACGTGTCATGGGAACTATTTGAGGAACGGTTCCGAGAGAGGTACCTTTCATAGGAATTCATTGAGCGTTAGCTCAATGAGTTCAATGCCTTACGATAGGGAGGTCGTATGGTGCCCGAGTACGAGGCACATTTTATGGAGCTACTCTGGTATGCTCTGCACCTTATCACTGAGAAACTTAAGGTAAACAAGTTTTTATTCAGCCTTAATGGCAGCCTGCATGTAAAGGTTAGGATTTGATGCCCCAAACCTTGCACGATGTCGTCCAGAAGGCCCTCATAGCAGAGGAGGATCTCATCAGTGGGGGTTAGAACAGGACTCCAGCGAGACCAACAGGGCAGGTTTCATCTGGAACACAGTAGTGTCGGACACCAACGAGACATACGCCAGGATATTGTGGCTTCTAGAGGGGATTCACTTTCACTACACCCTGACGACCACCGCCTCAACAATGGACACCTTACCGGGGACTGCAGCATCAGCAGCAACGTTGCCCATAGCAACAACATTTTAGGCTTGTTCAACAGAACAGACCAGGGTTCCAGGCTTGTGGGCTGTCATCTTATACTTCGGGTACTAGGACTACTGGGCCGAAGAAGGGGTGTGTTGGACATGTGGGGAGCCACACTGCCAGCGCGACTGCCCTGTGGAGAGGACTAGAGTGTTCAGATCAGCAGGACCCACTATCGTGGGAGATATGGGCAAGGCCCATCGGATTCATGCAATGGTGAAAAACTGCCAGGAAGAGCATCAATTGACTATACTCGAGACGATAGGTACCATCGCTGACCAGACCCTTAGTATTTTGATAGATCCCAGTGCTACCGAGAGTTTCATTTCTGGTGCAGTGCTAAAAAGGATTAAGGTAAAGGCAGTCGAACAGGATGAGTTTAGCTTTGTGGAGATGGCCTCTGGATCCAAACAGAAGGTTGGAGGAAAGGTTACGGGTTGTGCCCTTAACCTGGGAGAGTTTGTCACGAGGGCCAACTTGTACATCACGATCTTAGGATATTATGATGTCATGATTGGTATGGATTGGTTGGAGTCGCATGAGGCAATACTCAACTGTAAGACAAAACGGTTGAGCTTGGTAGATGATGAGGAACATAGACGTGTGATTGTAGAACTAAACCAGGGAGTTTCCCTAAGGTTCGTCTCTTCCTTACAGTTACGGAAGAGTATGCGCAAGGGGTGCAAGATTTATGTGATCCTTTCGCTAAATGGGAAGGGAGTAGTGGAAGGTCTAGAACACCTTCCGGTGGTGAAAGAGTTTTCGGACGTAATTCCAGAGGAGTTACCTGGGATGCCACCAGAAAGGGAATTGGAGTTTACCATAGACCTAAAACCGGGGACTGAACCAATAGCAATAACACCTTATCGGATGTCGAGCTCGGAGTTACAAGAGTTAAAAATGCAACTGAAGGAGTTGCTGGACCTAGGACTGATACGTCCTAGTGTGTCACTGTGGGGTGCACCTGTTATTTTCATATGAAAGAAGGATGGATTGTGTAGGCTTTGCATTGACTACCATCAACTGAACAAGGCCACGATCAAGAATCGGTATCCCTTTCTGAGAATTGATGATCTGTTCAATCAAATGAAGGGTGCGACGATGTTCTCCAAGATCGATTTGCAATCAAGGTATCACCAATTGCGGATCAAGGAGGATGATGTCCCTAACACCACCTTTAAGACGAGGTTTGGACATTGCGAGTTATTGTTTTACCATTGGGACTGACAAACACCCCAGAGGTATTTATGAGTTTGATGAACGGGGTGTTCCGCAAGTACTTGGACAAGTTTGTCCAGGTGTTCATTGACGATATTTTGATTTACTCTCGTGCGATGGAGGAGCATGAAGAGAACTTGCGCTTGGTACTACAGTGTCTGTGAGAGAACAAATTGTATGTGAAATTGTCCAAATGCTCTTTTTATCAATCGAGGATTCACTACTTAGGGCATGTCATCTCCAGCGAAGGTATCGCCGTGGATCCAACCAAGGTAGAGGCTATTATGGAATGGCCTGCATCGATGAATGTCACATAAGTGCGTATCTTTATGGGTTTAGCAGGATACTATCGACGATTTGTCAAGGGATTTTCGAAGATAGCAAATCCGATTACAGAATCGTAGAAGAAAAACAAGAAGTTTGTTTGGACCAAGAAAAATAAGAAGTTTGTTTAGACCAAGAAGTTTGTTTATGACGACGCTGATACTAAAATTCCTTAACATGGATGCAGACTTCTTAGTATGCACAGACGCATCCATGGAAGGCTTAGGCAGAGTCTTGATGCAAGACGGACGAGTGATTGCTTACATCTCAAGGAAACTGAGAAGGCATGAGGAGAACTACGCGATGCATGATTTGGAGTTATTAGCCATCATATATGACTTGAAGGTTTGGAGACACTACCTTGTTGGACGAAAATTTGAACTAAAGACTGATCATTGTGGACTACAACACATTTTTATGCAAAGCGACTTGAACGAACGACAACGGTGTTGGTTGGAATTGCTTAGCCAGTATGACTTTGAGATTACTTACATAAAGGGAACAATGAACTGAGTGGAGGATGCTTTGAGTCAGAGACCACGCTTCTTCTCGGTGTTGCCTCTTCAGACATATTTACGTGAGAAGATTCTCACTTTACAGCGTGACGATGACTAGTACCAAGAGGTCGAGGGTTTTATCGGACAAAACACAATGATGGTACCACGATATGAGGGATTTTCATTTGATAGCGATGGCTTATTGAGGTTTAAAAATCATATTTACATACCGCCAAATGACGAGTTGAGGATGTTGATCTTGAGCGAGGCTCATAAAGCAGTTTACATGGCTCACCCGGGAGTCACGAAGATGAGGGCAGACCTTAAGCCCTTATTCTTTTGGAAGGGAATGAAGGCAGACATAGTCAGCTATGTGGCCATATGCCTCAAATGTCAGCAAGTAAAGGCTGAACATAGACACCCAACGAGATTACTACAACCGCACGCTATTCCAGAATCGAAATGGGAGGTTATTTCGATGGATTTTATTGTTGGATTGCCATTGACGGCAAGGACACCTGACTCGATTTTCGTAGTAGTAGACACTCTGATGAAGAGTGCTCACTTTATTCTTGTGCATATGACATATCAGGCACCTGAAGTAGCCAAAGTTTTCATTAGTGATATTGTGAGGCTGCATGGCATGCCTAAGAGGATTATATCTGATCGAGGATCGATGTTTACTTGACAATTTTGGATGAGTTTCCAAGAGGCCTTGGGAACCCAACTTAAATTTAGTACTGTGTATCACCCAGAGACTGACTGATAGACCAAATGAATGAACCGGACCTTGGAGGACATGTTGCGCATGTACGTAATGGAGCAACAAAAGCGTTGGGAAGAATTCTTGCCACTAGTAGAGTTCTCTTACAACAACAATTACCAAAGCACCATTAAGATGGCACCTTTCGAGTTTCTTTACGGGTGATTGTGTCAGACGCCCTTGAGTTGGGATCATCTTGAGGATAGGGTCCTGGTGGGACCAAAAGTGATCCAAGAAATGGAAGAGCAAATGGAAACCATAAGACAAAGGATTAAATAAGTGCAGGATCGACATAAGTGTTATGTCGATGCGCAACGAGTTGACCGTAGTTATGAGGTCGACGATCGAGTCTTCTTATGGGTTAAACCACATAAGAGTTCGATCAGGTTTTGGAAGGGATATAAACTCTCTCCTTGGTTCATGGGACCTTTCGATATTGTGGAGAGAAAGGGGCCCGTGGCCTATCGACTAGCCTTTCCTGATTCTTTGAGGCGTATGCACGATGTTTTTCATGTATCTGTTTTGAGACATTACATTAGTGATCCTATACATGTGATTGACATGAGTTCCTTGTAGGTATCGGATGAGGGAGCACTCACGGATGAGCTGGTCCGCATATTATATCATTGCATTCGATAGTTACGATGTCGAACGGTAGATCAGGTCAAGGTCTAGTGGGACAATTACAGTCCGCACTCGGCGACTTGGGAGGATGCATATGATATGCACCAACAGTTTCCATTTTTTGTTGATAGATAGACATTTGATACTGTGATACACATATTTCGTCATTTATATTGAGAAAGATGAGGACAAAGTTTAGACCAAGAGGGGGTGTATGTAACATCCTGCTCTGACACGCACATAAAACTTATTCTTTGAGGACACTTGCTCGCAAGTGATCCAGACTAGTATGATATTAAAACATTTGTCCTTGATTATGATGCGTTATGATAGATGACATGATGTTTTACTGCATTGACATAGACAGGTGCTATTGACTTGGTTTTACTGAGTGTGCAGGGTTTTGGACCTTGAGGATGCAGAGGCATCGATGGAACCCCTTGGACTTCGGATTGAGTCAGGGAGTGTGCTATTGGGGTTTGATTTTTTTACTGTGATTTTAGTACATTTGACTAGATGATATGATGCATACATGTCTGACATGATTGTTGATGATGTAGGCTGACGATAGCTTGCCGACCAGACTCACATATGGAGTAAAGGGGCCACACACATGACTACCAGAGAGGTTGAGGGAGAGGTGTGGACAACATCCCCACCACAGTCTACTAGCACTCTCGTCGTGGCTCGAACTGTAGGTTAACGATTACCTAGTTCGAGAGGACCCACAATGCCATGAGGGAAGACTGCGACAGTCACTCACGATGATTCTAAGGGGTGCACAATAAGGCGGGGGCGTTATTCCCTAGAATCCCTTAGTATCCCACAAGTTCACCTAGCGGAGTGTTGACTCTAGGGGTTATTGATGTCTACCAATCATTCAAGAAGCAAGTGGCACCCTTGGAGCACGTGGTGCATCCTGAAGGGCACATCGCACAAAAGAAACAAAAGAGGCAAGTGGCACCCTTGGATCATGTGGTGCATCCTGAAGGGCACATCACGCAAAAGAAACAAAAGAGGCGAGTTGCACCCTTGGAGCACGTAGTGCATCCTGAAGGGCACATCGCGCAAAAGAAACAAAAGAGGCGAGTGGCACCCTTGGAGCATGTGGTGCATCCTGAAGGGCACATCGCGCAAAAGAAACAAAAGAGGCGAGTGGAACCCTTGGAGCATGTAGTGTGTCCTGAAGGGCACGTTGCGTTGATGATGATAAAGGAATGAACCTAGATGGCCCTAAGGCAATCAACACCTTAAGAAATTTAAAACAACTCCCCTAATTAAATGTCGCCCAGTTCAGAATCTAAGTCCTAAGTCTAAAAACTTCACTAGGGGTAAGATTTTGTCTACCCTTGAGAAAATATCTATATAAAATTATAATAATTAAATTTAAAACAAAACCCCCTTACATAATAATTTGGTCTTCATAAATTTTGGGGTAAAATGAAGGGAGTAAGAAATTAATTAAAATTAGTGGATAAAAAAATATATATAAAGAAGAAATTAATTATTTTTAACTTTTGATAGTTTTAAAAGATGTTAAATAAATAATAAAAGGGAAAAGGGGTTAAATTGCAACTGTCGTTTTTAGCTCTAATAAAAAGGGGAAAGAGGGAAATTATAACATTTAGGAAACTAGGGAATGGAGGTAACTTAAAAAGGGAAAGAGGGGAAATTATGGTAAAACACGAGGTCAACTTAGTAAAGATATGAAATTAAGAAGCTGCTAAATTGAACTAAATTAGCAACTTCATTTTAGGGAAAGTATTTAAAACCTGTAAGGGAATCTAGGGACACCTAGGAGTAAAAATAGGAGTAACTCTAAGTGGGTGAGGGAAAAAAGACAATTTAATAAATTAAAGAAATTAGTTAATGGAGAAACGTGGGGGATGGATGAGACTTGTACAAAGGAGAGTTTTTAGAAGATTTTTATTAAAACTTAAATTTAATGAGATTAGGGAAAGAATGGGAGTTCTAAAATTCTATAAAAGAGAGAGAGGAGAAGGAAGAAGGGGGATCGACTGTTAGCATAACATTACGCTGCCGGATTAGTTACTTGACTAATTTACTTGTGAGGAGTTGGGATTTCCCAGCTCAGATAGGAGTGGTAGCTCGGCCTTGCGAGGCGAGCTGGGAGCTAGACGTACCCTCTGGATAGTGTGTGGCCCCTTTGCGGCTTGTGGGGCTAAAGGGGAAGCATAGTACCCCTAGCGATTGGCTGGGAGGTACCGGTGAGGTCTCGACGGTCGGTGAGCGGGAGCAGCACGGAGTGCGGGACATCATTCGAGGTAGGCGTTAAGGCAATGACACACTTTTCGGTTGATTGATAAAATATTGTAGGATGTATGTTTTTAGATCTGCTTGTGTATTGGGTAGTTAAACTGTTGACAATTTCATGACTAGATATTTGACTGATTGATTGACGTGTGCCTTCTTGAGTTGAATACCTCAGCATTATTTATCCCTTCTTCTTATGATCAACTCGTCACCCTCTGCGATTGTATCCCCCTTGTTGTCAGAGGGTATGTTGTTCTATGTGATTTCCCGCTACACATTGTATGGCCGATTGTTGTGATGGTTAGTGACTGCATTTGCCCTCATTAAGAGAGCCTTTATACTTACACCAACGAGTGATTATTTCCTTATCTCGGGAAGAAATTATTATATCCCAGTGATTTCTTGGCAATTTTAGAATGTATCTCTACGATTTTTAATGTTTAAGGGATACAGATTTTTGTATGTTTTCTTTTGCGTTTTCTTTTCCTCTTTGACTGTGTTGCTACAACGCTTTTCGTTTTTCCCCTTTACTGTGAAACACTTGAGTGAGGGTGTCTACTTTGGAGTGGAGTTTAGAAGGTGGGCAGGCCGAATGCATTGCTACTAAGGGGGACGATTTTTCCGCAGCTTGTAACCGACGGTGACTTTATTTAAATAGTCGATTTGTGTCATCCCTTCTAGGCGAATCGCTCAGACAACACACTCCCTGGCTCAAACAACACACTCCCTGGCTCTCGGCAATGTTTTTCTCTTAAACAATGTGCTGGATAGCCGTCCTGAGTTATATGTTCGTTTATTTATTTATTGATTGGTTTATCCATGTGTTCATGCGAATTGGGGGATTCATGCTCTTTGTGTCGTGGGCGAACTTTTGGATGAGAGTTCCTGTGTGAACTCTGCGGTTCCGATTGAGAACCTTGGGACTCTATTTGCTCATCCTTCTTTTTAAAAATTTAAACCTTTTTTACTTTTACTTACCTTCCCTTAACTTAGACAACGCTGATACCTTTATCTTAGTGAAATTTTGCATGATATCAGTCGATTTACAGATATACCCGTGAGCTACTTGTGCATGAAGGTGAATTGCTGGGAAAATGTGAATGTGTCGTGGTTGCTACGAGTAGCACTTTTACCCCAATCCCTTGTTCCTGTGTCTTCCTTTGGTATCCGACCAAATTCTCTTGGTAGGTCTGCATCCCAATCAACACAGAACTTCCAGTTAAACTTGCACAGAGAGGGTGGTCACCATTTGATTGAGAGAAGACAGTGTCGACAATTTACTAATATTAGCGATTTGGCAGTGACCCTCTAAGTCGTGACATAAATTACCATTATGAGGCCGCGTAGATCTGTCCTACCTTAATGGTCGTCTGTATGGTAGATTTAGGGAGGCCTTGATTTTGATGGCATTTCTGTGGAAGTTTTTAATTGTGTGTCATAACTGACCTTAAAGTTTGTGCAGTCGATGTCTTACCCCGTTTTGACCTTTGTTCCCTGAACACAATTTTATCCCTGGGTTGTCTTATTACGATAGTGTTCCTAAAAATTATATGCAAGCCTCTTGCTTTTCCATGATTAGAATCCAGTTAACTCCTTATCCATTGTATTGTATCGAAACTTGTTCAGCTGTAAATTAACAACTACGACCTTGAATCATTTAAAAGCCTGCAATTTACAACTCTTTACCTTAATTTTGTTTAGAGTATTATGTGGTGGATAAGTAAATAGTTCTGATGTTAACATCTTCTTTTAGTGTAGCTAATTGGTAGGATTAGTAGGTGTTTTTATGTAATAAATCCTTATATAGAGGAGAGGCTCATGGAATTCTTGTGCTTATGTGTAGATTATCAACTACTCAACCTTAGTTTTTTTTATTATTATTAGAACATACCCTTGTTCACCATTTGTAAAAGTATCTAACCATAATTAAATCATTGAAATGATGAGGATAGAATTTGATGTTATCAAATAAATAACTATGCATTATACCTTGTGGCATAGCCCTAAGTAAATAAGTAAATGATTTTGCGAACACATTCAACAGTCGGATAAAAGATTGTTTTGGATCAACAACGAATTTATTTTAAAACTGGGTACTAGTCCAACATCTATTTCAATTGGTAATTTTGGATGTAGATTGTATATAGTCTAGAAAACAATAAAAATGATCTAACAAAAACAATAAAGGGTGATGTGGAATGTGTAGAAGGATAGAAGTGATGCTTACCTTTTGTAATGTCTTTTAAGCTGAGTACAATCTCTTAATTTCTAACCTGCCTTGTCATTTTTTTTACAATGTTGAGAGCATGCATCTTTAAGCTCTAATTAAATATATTGCAAGTTTTTAATAAATGGCTAGTTTATAATTGATAGACTAGATAGATTTTAATTAAGGATGACTTATATTTTAGTTAATAATCCCGTCGAAAATTTTAGACTTGCTTAGTAATGCTCTTTAAATGACAATTTAGATGACGCTCTGTTGTCATTGGTAATTTAGAATTGCACAATGAAATGTTTTCAAGACTAATTTAGATTGTACCTTAATGATGTTATGCACTTAGACATGCGAAGTCGGGCTCGTAACGGAGGCCGGATTTTAATGTGTTAAAATAAAAAAACCTTACATGCTATATGATTGTCATTATCTCGTAGTTGATTAAAAATACACTTCCCATGCATTACGGTAATAGTAGTGAGCTATTTATTGAGTTAATAATGATGCACTATTGTATAATAACTTAATGTAGATAACCTTGTTGTTGCGATCTTCATGGTTATGTTTTTGGCTTAGTTTAGAAGGCTTGGTCTGCTTGTGTCGGGTGGGATGTAGACACCTCCATGTTTCTCTAAACAGTCGCCACCCTGAGACCTTAAATGGTTAAAATCGATGGGAACCTGGGCTTGATCCTTGCTTATGTGTCTTGGAGGTCCTAACCATTGCAGGGTAGGACAGACTGGTAGTCAGTCTTTTATTTGTCGGTAGGTTGTTGTTCATTGTTGGGCGATGTTGATGTGCGTCTTAGACCTTTTTGTTGATATAGCAGTTGCATGCATAATGATTCGTTGTCATGTGGTGGCGCAGAGTAAAATGTCTCATTTCCCTGGTTCACACGCACACACACACACACAAAAAAAAAATTCACTTATTATAAGAGGTTGACGTCGAAACGAGGAGGATCCTTACACACCCGATCTGAAGAATACTTCAGGTGCATTCACAACTGTTGATCTAGAATAGTGGAAGGATAGCATAAGTAGAATAGTCGAAGTTATAAAGTAAATAATGACTATCCATCTCAATGCTTGATTAAGTCCCAACCGTTGGATTAAGCAGTGAAAGGATAAGTGTAAGGATCAAATATGACCATTGATCTGGTTCCGTAAAATAAACATGAACCGTCTGATCTATTCGATGAAACCCTATTCATAATATTTGAAATGTTGCAAGTCCTGAAGTCCCCACATTCGTCCATCTCATCGAGAGATTAAATCATGACCGTTGTGTAATGATCCCAAGCCATTATGCAAGGATCATCACTGTTTTGGTGTCTTTTTAAAACTTTTTCTGAGTGAGGTATTTCGTCAAACACTTTGTTGATCTACCTTTTAGATGTGTTTATATGTGTGTATGCAGAAAATAACAGAAAGAGATAACCATGGAACATACCTCAACCATATGCAATAAGATAGACAAGCCAAAACATCTCAATTCTTCTTTATTCATAAAATAGAGAAACCTGCTACAATGAAGATGCCGATCTGGAATGCTCAATAGATGGCCAAGAAGATAGAAAATAGATAAGAGTTGCTACAAAATGCTCTTTATAATACAAAAGATGCCTCCAAAGGCTGAATAAGAAATGAATATCAATACAAGTAGATCTGAATGCCAAACTCTCCAGCTGAAGAATGCCACGCTCCAATAGAAGGTTGAAACCCTCAATAACTCGGCCCTGCTGCCAAAAGTGTCCAATCACCCTAATAAATATGCCAACTGATAGATTGGGTGATGGTAAGAACAACCCAGGTGACCGAATCTCCAAGATCCCTCTGAATCTCTGTAGATCTGAAATCTCCCACTAAATGGTGTGCCCCACTGGATGACTGAAACCTTAGATAATTTGGCCTTGTTGAAGGAGGCCTCCAAATTCTCAGAAACTCTCCAGAAATATAGATCGGGACACTGCAAGTCACTAGGTAAAGTCTCAGGGTCATATTTGAAGTGTAACCCCTCCAAACGGACTAGATATGGATCTCAAAAACACCCTCCTTCTCTTCAATTTGCCCCACTGCTCAAGAAATAATCTGAGCCATAAAACTGTCTCAGAAAGCACTAGATTTGATGTCCAAGGCCCTGCAATGAAAACCCAAGTGATAGAATCCTCAACGGCCTTGCCAATCTCCTACAACGAATCTCTCTCCAAATATGGTGCGCCCCTCTTGCTGGAATCCCTCAACTGATGCGCCCTCTCTCTATCTGCACATGAAACTGATGTAGAATCCTCCTACAACTGAGTAGATCTGGAACTAGAATGGTGTGGGAGAGTATTGCATCTCTGAGACCAAGCTTGGGACAATATAGGTGGAATATTTCACCACCGAATCGTCCTCTAGGGTTTGTTATGTCAAAACCCTCAAAACCCCCAATATT